>JAJJWW010006068.1:0-309726 GCA_023531295.1 Papaver armeniacum | reverse complement strand
GCGCGCGTAAGATCTTTCGCTTCACTCAAAAACCAATAATTTTATTGATTTGACCATCTTATTTTTCATGTTTGTTGAGTCACATAGTGGGATAAAATGAACAAATTTCTCATGTTGTAGTTGAGTCCATAGTGGGATAAATGAACAAATTTCATGTTTATTAAGTCATAGGAGCCGCTTTCAAGTTCGTCACATCAATATCTTGGAGATGATTTTATCTTTCTTGGTGTGTTTTTTTCGTGAGCAAATCTAGTTCGAGTAAGAAATCCAAGGTTAGGCTAAAGCCAAACCAATCCATGGATCGAAATTTGAAAAATAAAGTCGAAAAATATTAAGGCCGGCCAAGCTGATGGCCTCTGTCAGGTGAACCCCACCTACCGGCGTGGGCTGCCGGACCTCTACCTAACGGCGTTGGTGGACACTGGTGGTGATGATGAGTCACTTCCAGCTCAAACTCCCAACAAAACCACTCTCATTTCCATTTTCATCTCTGATACTAGAAAACCTCAAAGAAAACCCTAAATTGGTGAGCTCCGGATGTGGGTTTTCCTCCTCTGTGAAAAACAGCATTTCTCTTGTTTAGTGTTATATCCATGCATCACAAAATTCATACAGCCTTCTTTTCCCTCCATATCCCCTATTGATTATAAAACCCGTCGATGGAATGCGCTCCACCGAACCATGATGAATCATTACTCCGCCAAGACTAGAGGAAAAAATCAAAAATAAGAGAAGGAGCGAGATTGATCGGGTATGATTTTTATACATCTTTTCTTTACCGAGATTATATTTCACATTATTGTGTTTGCATACTTGGTAGATCGGTAGTTTTCACGAACAAAAAAATCTTGAGTTTAATTTGTTTGATGAAATGTCAAAAGAAAAATATCAATACGCCATCGATCCCGACTCTAGAATCTTGAATCAATTGTTCTAGCCTACTAGTGAGGTTCCACTCAATCTCTTTGTGATTACATAACTGTGTCCAGGGTTGTTTCAAGACCCCATCCTTTATGATTTTTTCTTCTTTTGAACTTGAATTATCGCATGATGCCAATATTATGTTAACACTCGACTATTAAGTGTTTAATCATTGATTTTGGATTTATTTTCACTTTCACTTCGAAGAAGAAGCTATGTTACTGACATTGTGATCACCGATTCTTACCATAGTTTGAGTTTAGTTAGTCTGCGTCTTTGCTAGTACTACTTAATTCGGTCCAATTTCTAATCCTAAAAACGCTAAAACATTGGTAAATAAATCTCTTTTACTTAAGAGCATGTCATACAATTTGATTGGATCTCAAGAGGTATGACTTCTACGCTTGTTGAAATTTTAGTAGATTTTTGATTCTTTGCTAAATTTCGATGCTTGAGTTGTCCGTAATGTCCGTCTTGTATAGTTTGAGTTGTGGATAAAATTTATTTTTAGGTTCATTATTCATCGACTGATGATAATAATTTTGTTTTAATTTAACTTTTGTGTTTATACTGATGTGCTTGTCGAGTTTTAGCCAATCATTTGTTGGACCATCTCCAGTATTAAAGTGAGGTTTACTACTATGTGTTCAAGGTGACATGTTACTTATTGTCTAACATAGAAGTCACCTACTCGATTGAGTTACATGAGCAAGGTTGTATAGAAAGATATGGAATTTCATGAGAGTAGAAGAACTAATAAAGGTTTTAGTGATCATCCCGCATAAGTGTAATTACAAGAGATAGACTGATCAACTCTAGACAACCGCTAAGAAGAACAACTAGATGCAAAAATAGGAAACATGGACAAAGATTGGTCAATAAGAATGTAAGTTTTGTTTGATTAAACAAAAAATTTTGTAACTTTACCTTCAAGGTTACTATTTTTACTAGGTGTTGTATTCTTGACACCTTGTTCTTCCGCTCAAGTCCTGTGAATCTTGTGATATTCATTAATACAATCATGCCAATTATTTAAGCTTTGGAACTTCATTTATGTGTATAAAACTTGGTTGATTTTGCGAAAAGAAGCACGTGATTCCACATGCCTCATAATAACTGTTAAGAAAGCATCACAGTGCTAGTATCGCAGGGCTGGCCTTTTTCTTACTTCACAACTTTCCACTTTCAGTAAGAGTAGGAGGAGAACAAAAAGTTTAAGAACAAGAGTCAGCAAGTACTGTAAAGTCCACACTCGTTGAGATAGAAGAGGAAGTGCAATTTGCATCAATATGCATACTTGCATCAGAAGAACAGCTCTCCTCGTAAATATCATAGTAAATACTTTCTCGCTTGCCCACTGATTCAGCTCCTTGTAGTGCATAAGAGTATGCAAAACGTAGCGACGCCTAATTCATCATCATTCCTTCTGCTAGTAAGCATACTACATCAACTGGTCATGTGCTCTTCATGGTAGTAGTGGCTCAAATCATTCTTCTTATTGCTTCAGATGGTAGGTTCCGGTTTTCTTTCGCTTTGCATTTACACGGAAAACGGGTGCAAGTTTATTATGGAGAGTACAATGAATGACCTAATACAAAACTTAGAAGGATCAACCATCCTCCGGCAGGTTCATCGATCGATTATCGGCTCGATGCAATGGGTTAGTTGTGCTTTTCTAAAGACGGTTATGGACCTCATAATAATTGGCATTATGATCATGAACCTACCTATATATGTAATCCTATCACCAATGAAGTGCGTGAGTTTTCCAGGATCATTTCTTGCATTCGAGAAAGAGTTATGGTGTGTGGTTTCGATTACTATCAATTCTCTTAACAATTACAAAATTGTTAAAATCTACTACATTCAGTAATGGATCCTTAGAGGCGAGTCCATGTATATACACTTGGTAAAGGAAATCGGTTGGAGGACTGTGGAGAAGCTCTACTTACTCATTGCGACACACTTGCGCAGTCGTTGCGATGATTGTTCTCCATTTGGTACATTTGCAAACGGAGCTCTTCATTGGCTTGATATGGAAACAAAAGATTGTTTCATTCGATTTGGCGAAGAAAGTTTTATTGTCTCCCACCACCTCCTTTTGTCCGTGATGCAAGTGTGAGGAACTATTTTAAACTTGTGTTCGGGAGGATGCTTGTGTTTTATTCATCAAAGCGTAGATATATTCTTAGACATATGGTTCTTAAGGGAAAAATGGAGAACACAGTTGTTACGACGTGAATGAGCAAGATTACGACTTATTGAGTCGGATCGAGCGAGTTCGGCATACCAACTAAAAGTGAGAGCGATGCCCTTTGCCCTTATAAACGGTGGTCATGTCCTACTACACTACAACTCTGGTGTCTTCGTTTATGATCCGAAAACTACTGACATCGGATATTCTTATAAGTAACAACTTTTATCGTGTACTTCATGTAGTTCCTCAAGAGGGGATATTTTCTTCGAATTACTACTTGTATTCTGTTTTCTAAGTTTCTCGTCTATTATTATTCTGAATTCCGCCTTTATAGTAATAGTTACCAAGGTACAGAGATCAATACGTATTAGAAAGGTCTGAACAAACAATATTGGGATAAAAAAAGATACGATGTTAATCCAGCTTTAAAGGATATCTTTATTAAACAACGGAGGAAGGGTGATGGAGAGATTGATGTTAATCCAAGTCTTACTATGTCTCAATATTTGGGTAAGCAGGCGGTATCTCCTATACAGGCTATTGATGGCGATCTCAACAAGTTTATTCCTATGACAGTTGGGTTGGAGGCCTCTCATTCGAGCAAAGTGGCGGATGAAAATGTTGGTGGTTCGAGAAAAAGGAAGGAAAAGTCACTTAACTGCAAGTCACATTGCTCGACGGATCGAGAGAAGCGAGTTAATTCTCCCCAAGAGTTGGACTTTACGATGAAAACGGTCCCTCGGCCATCTTTCAAGACGTTCTATTCACGAGGTATATATACACACACATGTTACTTTTCATTTCCTTTGTATACCATTTAACTTTACTTCTTGTCCATGCCTTCTTTGTCTAATCTTCAAGGGTGGAAGTGGTGTTGGTGGTTCAAAGAAGATTGTTGTGGAAGTTGAGGAATTTTCAGATAATGATGAGAATATTGGAGGAAATTCTAGAGAAGTGAGCGTCCAATTGCCTCCGATGCGTGCGCCTAAACGACATAGGGATGGTTCGGACATGAATGACCGGGGAAGGGAGAAATCGGCATGAACTTTGATAGAGCTGTGGTCCATATGTCGGGCAACCAAGAGAAAGAGGCAAAGGTAGTTCACACGATCGCCCACTTCACGAGTATCTTGCTCCTCAATCATGTCCACCAAATTTTCTTATGGTAGTTGGGTTTCTTTGTATTACACGAGTACAAAGACTTGTATACTCGAGTGATAGCCTCCAAATGGCACATGGCCTCCGACACAAAGGTTAAATCGATGTTCATACAAGCCACCATGGTAACAAACTTTTGGAGACGATTCGGCAAATGAGGGAACTCTCTAGTCGAGATGTGACCTCCACCAACTTACAACAATGGCGTGCGGCCGATTGATACCGCTTCGCTATGGATTTTCACGTGTCATGGTTGGATGATCAACTTCACCTTCTTGAGTCTAAAATTTGTGATGTTGAAGAACTAAAGGCAACGAGGCGTAGTCCTGGGCGAAGTCGAGGTAGTGAGAAGAAGATCTCTTTACTTCGCTCCAAGATGGAAGAGGCGAGACGTGCATACGAGGCCGTTAAGGTAGAAAAAGCTGAATTGATTGCGAAGGTGGGTACAGTGAAAGCTAGCCTTACCTCTTTGTCAAATTCGGCACTTGGTTCATGTTTAAGACTCTAGGTACCCCACATCAATTCTCTCTGGAATTACGATCTGTTTATGTTGAAATTTGATTAATGTGTTAGTTTTCTTAGATTTGGTTAGTCTTACTTAAGTTTGTGATAGTGCTTCTGTTTGGAGGCGTTTGAGGGGATACATTATGATATTTCATTTGTTTTGTCTTTTTTTTCTTTTTTCTTTTCTAAAAAGTATCAAAATAAAATGCGTACAAATATGAGGTTTGATGATTTTGATGATTTTGATAGCCAACGACCCTTAAAAAAGAAAAACACAAGTGAACAACCCCAAATCCAACTTCGACTGGAGGCACCGAAGTACATAAGGATATAAATAGGACCTCGCGTGACCGCCTCCCCCGGAGCCGGGATGATTTCCATTTTCATTTCTGCGCGCCCGGGAAATATAAAATCAAAAATTCGATATTATCCCGCCGGCATCACAAAATTCTCCCGCCTTCTTTTCCCTCCATATCCTCCTGCTGGTTATAAAACCCATGGATGGATTCGCCTCATTGAACACTCATTCTGTCGAGACTTGAGAGGGAAAATAAAAAAAGAAGAGAAGGGGACGATTTGATCAGGTATGATTTTTGTACGTCTTTTTCTCTACCTAGATTATATTTCACAGTGTTGTGTTTGATCAGCGATTGTGAGTTTAATTTGTTTGCTGAAATGCCAAAGGAAAATTATTTGTTTGCTGAATCTTGAATCAATTGTTCTAGCTCATAACTTGGTGAGATCCCACCAGTCTCTTTGTGATTAGATAATCTGTGTACACGTTAGTATGACCTGAGACTGTGAACTTGAATTCTGCATGATGCCATAATTTTAACACCGACTTTCAAGTGTTTAATCATTGTTTTTGGATTGACAAGCTATGTTGCGACATTGGGGGTACCATTTTTGGGATATTAACCATACTTTAGTTTAGTTAGTTGCGCCTGCTGCTAGTACTTCTTAATTCAGTTTCATTTTCTAATCCTACAAGTGTGAAAAGCTCCAAAACGCTAAACCATGGTTAGTAAACATCTTTACGCATAGAATAACTGTATACAATGATTGGAAGTCAAGAGGTATGGCTTCTACGTTGTTGTTATTTTAGATCTTTGACTCTTTGCTAAATTTCAGTGCTTGAAGTTTTTAAAAGTAATGTCTGTTAATTTTTTGGTTGTTTTGAGCTGTGGATAAGATTGATTTTCAGGTTTTCTTAGTCAATTTGTTAGCTCGGCAAGTTGATTAAAAGTTGCCCGCTTGAATAGTTACATTATCAAGGTTGTATAGAAAACTCTAAAATCATTTTTGGAGTAGGAAATTTAATGTAGGTGTTATGAAATATGAATCATCCCCCAGAAATGCAATCACAAGAGATACAACCTAGACCAGATGAGAAGAACAACTAGACGCAAAACTAGGAAAACAGCAGAAACAAAGATTGGTCAATAAGTACGTAAGTTTTAGACTGCACCTTTATCTTCAAGGTTACTTTACCCTACGTGTTGTATCTCTCTACACCTTGCTCCCACTGAACTCCCTTCTAACCGAAATCTTCCTCCTCTCTGTATACCAACTGACATGCTCTTATAGACTGGAAGATCCTTTCTGAAACGGAGAGTAATTTCCACTAGTCAGACCTAGGTATGGGGTCTTTTGATGGGAGCCATACCTAAAAACGAATCATAGGTAAGTTGCGATATTCATTAATGGAATCATGCCAACGTATTTTCACCTGCCTCCTAATAATAATATGTTAAGAAATCATCTATCTTAATATCAGCACTTGGCGTTTTTCTAACTGTAAAGCTCTTCCACTTTCAGTAGGAGCAGGATGAAAACATGAAGTAGAAGAAGAAGAGTCGTGAAATGCCAAGAATCCACATCTGTTGAGATCAAAGAGGAAGAATACCTGCATTTTAGACGCATATTTGTATGGAGAGTTTCCCCTCAAAAATTACCATAGAAATACTTTCACGCTTACCCACTGATTCAGTCTTGCAGTGCAGACAAGTATGCAAGAGATGGCGACGTCTTCTTCTTAGTCGTTCCTTTGCTCATAAGCACTCAGATCAATTATTTCAGCTCGATGGTAATAGTAACTCAAGGCATTCTTCTCTTATTGCTTCCAAGGTTGCTTCTGGTTTCCTTTTTTTGCTTTGCATTTACACGGGAACCCGGCCGACAACTTTACTATGGAGAGTATGACAACCAGTCTAATAAGAAACTTAGAAGGATCAACCAGCCTCCTACGCATCATCAGTCAATTGTTGGATCATGCAATGGGTTGATATGCTATTCTAAAGACGGCAATGGGCCTCAGTATTATGATCATCTTTATGAACCTACCTATGTTTCTAATCCTGTCACCGGTGACAGGGCGGAGGCAGATATTCTCCTATGGGTAGGCAAATTTTTCTGAGGGGAGGCAAAAGGGCAAAAATAGGCTTAGGATGGGCAAAAATAGAGCTTGGATAGGCAAAATTAGGCTTGGGAGCCATCCCGGCAGGGTAGGCAACTGCCTACCCTTGCCATGGGTTGGCTCCGCCACTGACCGGTGACTATGTGAGTTTTACAGAAGTGGATTTTTCAGGCAGAATAAGGTACACTCGGTGGTGTGTGGTTTCGGTTACCATCATTCTATCAAGAAGTACAAAGTTGTTAGAATCTACTATAATAAGAACCAAACCTTGGGGCAGGTCCAGGTATATACACTTGGCTGTGCCAGGGTTGGAGAGACTTGGGAGAAACTGCTTACTGCTCATTGCGGTACACTCAGCTGAGAGGTTTTTATAATTGTTCTCCATTTGCTACACTTGCAAATGGAGCCCTTCATTGGCTTGACAAGGAACAGAAGATTGTGTCCTTTGACTTGGCAAGTGAGAAGTTGTACTTGCTCCCACCACCACCTTTTGTCCTTGCTGCAAGGGTGATGAACTATTTTGAACTTCAGGTATTGGGAGGAAGCTTGTGTTTTCTTCATCAAAAGGAAAATGAATTCCTAGACATATGTTTCTTAAGGAGGAAAGGAGAGTTCAGTAGTTACGATGTGAATGAGCAGGATTACGACTCATTGAGTTGGAATAAGGAGTACAGCATCCCAGTTGGACGCGATTTAGTAGTACCATTTGCCCTTACAGAAAGTGGTGAAGTTCTACTTCACTACAGGTCTAGTCTCTTCTGTTATGATCCACAAACTGCAGTCTCGGAAAATCTTATGAGTAACAACTTCTATCATGTAGTTCCTCACATAAACAGCTTGGTTTCGTTCGGTGCTCTTGGGGAACAATCTTGGGGAAGAAAAAGATATGATGTTAATCCAGCACCAAAGGAAATCTTCATTAAACAGAGGAGGAAGGGGAACAGAGAGACTGATGTTAATCCAAGTCTTACTATGTCTCAATATTTGGGTAAGCAGGCGGTATCTCCTATACAAGCTATTGATGGTGACAGCAACCTCAACAAGTCTGTTCCTACAGTTGGGGTGGAGGTGTCTCACTCGAGCAAAGTGGCAGATAGAAATGTTGGTGGTTCCACAAAAATAAAGGAGAAGTCACTGTACTGCAAGTCACATTGCTCTGACAGATCCGAGAAGCAAGCTAATTCTCCTCAAGAGTTGTACTGTTCTGATGAAAACAGTCCCCTCAACAGTCCTCTCAGCCATCGTTCAAGGCGTTCTATTCGCGAGGTATATATACACACACACACAACACACTTACGTTACTTTTCATTTAACTTTACTTACTGGCCATGCCTTCTTTGTCTAATCTTCAAGGGAGGAAGTGGTGTTGGTGGTACAGAGAAGATTGTTGCGGAAGTTGAGGAATTTTAGATGATGATAGGAATATTGGAGGAACTTGTAGAGAAGTGAGTGCCACATTGCCTCTCAGGCGTGCGCTTAAACGACATAGGGATGATTCAGACATGAATGACCAGGGAAGCGAGAAGTCTGGCTCTGAATCTGGCAGAACCCGTGGTCCAGATGTCGGGCAACCAAGAGAAAGAGGCAAAGGTAGTTCACTCATGTCCCCCTTAGGTTGCTCCAAAAGAGGGCAGGGCGATCGTCCATTTCCTGAGTATACTGCTCCTCAACTATGTCCACCAAGTTTTCTTATGGTAGCTGGATTTCCTGTACTACGTAAGTATAAAGATTTGTATACTCGAGTGATTGCCTTCAAAGGGCACATGGCCTCTGACACAAAGGTTAAATCGATGTACATACAAGCCACTATGGTCACCGAACTTTTGGAGACGATCCAGCAAATGAGCGAACTCTCTGGTCGCGATGTTACCTCCACCAACTTACAACAATGGCGTGCAGCAGTTGATACCGCTTCCGCTATGGACTTTCACGTGTCATGGTTGGATGATCAACTTCACCTTCTTGAGTCTCAAATCCACGATGTTGAAGAACTAAAGGCGGCGAAGCAGAGTGTGGAAGCAGAAGTCAGAGGTAGTGAGAAGAAGATCTCTTTACTTCGCTCCAAGATGGAAGAGGCGAGACGTGCATACGAGGCCGTTAAGGTAGAAAAAGCTGAATTGATTGCGAAGTTGGCTACGGTGAAAACTAGCCTTGCTTCATTTGAATCCAGCAATCAGGCGTCGATTGCGTTTTCATGTTCAGCACTTGGTTCATGTTTAGATACCCCACATTGATTCTCTATGGGGTTTCGATTTGCTTATGAATAATTAACGTGCTCGACTCTATTTCTTCTTTTGTTATGTCTTACTTGAGGAGTGAATGTCTGTTGGATTATTTATTTATTTACTTTAGGATTTTGTTGGAAATTCGCTTCTGTTGGATTTTTTAGATTTTGTTAGTCTTCCTTAAAAGCTCGTTATATTTCTGTTTGCTAATACGTAGAGGAAATGCCTCTTCAGACATACAATTACAGTGCTCACTTGCTTAAAGGAAGATATTCATGCCCAATAAGAATGGTTGAAGTCCCTTAATTGGTAACATGGGTTATCATGCCTAGCTAAGGACCATGTAAGGTACAACAGAGCCAATGTGTAGAACTGGTTCCGTTTTAGAGATAAAGTCATTTGCGTTAACATAAGTCACCTATGTAGAAGGCCATAGTTTTTATAATTCTATGAACCTGACTGGAAACTTTGGTACTCGCTGGACTCTTGCACCATCTTTGGTACCCCAAGGTTTGTCAACCTAGAAATAGGGGTGTCTGAGAATGCCCGGAAGCCAGCGGCCTGCCATGTACCACTCGGGTCCGAAGGAGCCCATGGGCGCCTGACCTGTCATGGGCTAGCCCGGCCTGACCGATAATTATAAGTTGGTGGACCCGGGTTTTTGTTCTAATATTGGAGTCCAAAGCATGTTAGCTTTGTCCGTGCTTTGTTTAGTTACCCGAGCTGCCCGACCGCCAATAGCCTCGAATAAAGTTTTCTACTAGTGTGATGGATTTCTCTATAACTTAAATTTCATATGTGGACAATTTAGTGGGGTTAGAGAAAATTAAAATTACATTTCACAAGTAATGAATATGAATTGCTTGAACTATCATTTGAACGAGTTACAGATATAGCATCATTCATCAAGCCAAAAAAAAAACATATATACTTTAAAATTTTGAATTATCTCTTGGGCTCGAGGCCTGCCCGGCCCGACCTGGCCTGACATGTATTGTTTCACGGGTATGGACGGGCCATGGGCATTAAATTTTTGTTATTGCCCGGCTGTTAAACTTAATGGGTAGTAAGGACTACAAGCCCGTCCGGCCCGACACAGGCTATAATCGGGCTTGGGTGGCTCGCCCGACCCGATGTACACCCCTACCTAGAAATGAACAGAAAAAGGGGAAATTAGGATTAGTTAGTGAACTTATCTTACACTTCACTTACACCTTAGTTTACTTAGGCCAAGTACTATAGTGAGCGATTTCGCTTCGCTATAGCTTAATTGTAGTGAAATCCAACCACTATGGTCTTCCGTGTAGCTTAAATGTAGCGATATCCCTACATTTCAAAATTGATCACAGTTGATGAGGTTTGTGCTTTTTTACTTTATGGAAACTCGGTTGAAACGTGGCATTTTACGCGGAAACTGAGTTCTCATTTCGTAAATTTTATTTGCTTGACATTTTCTCGGTTACACTCCACTCACACTCGATCTTAACCATCCATCATTCTCAACAACTCTATTTTCTCCGTCGTCGGATCCCAGCGGTTATTTTTTCAAAATTTGAGAAAAACCTTTAGATAAGGGAATTCTAATTCTCAATTCAATTTTGTCCTTTAATTAATTTATTATCTCTCTCCTATTATACTTCTTTGATTTCTTATCTCTCTTCTACTACTCAAGTTCATATATTTTAGTTTGATTCAAAATGGTTAATAATTTTGTTCAAAGAGGAGAAATTGATCTTATCGCTGCATACATTTATGTGGGTTGCGATGAAATTATTTTTTTCTTTCCCGAAAGGCGAAGGTTATATTAAAAGATAAATAAAAGAAACAAAAGTGCTTTGAGCTACAATTACATGCTCATAAGCAACTCCCAATTGCTCCATATGAGGCTGGGATCAACAAATTTAAAAGTTTCAGCCTCACTAAACCATAACACTACAATTTTCTTTATCATATCAATATTTTCATCCGTGCTCTTGTGTCTTTCACCAAAGACACGATGATTTCTCTCATCCCAGATGATCCAACAAATTACAAAATGAATGATTTCCCAAACTTTCTTCCCTCTCCCTTGTAAAACATTTCAGCACCAAGCATCAAACAATCCAAGTAAAGTTCCAGGTGAAGGCCAAGAGATTTTGAAAGCCTTAATGAAGTAATCCCATAGCGCAAAGGAATAAGAGCAGTGAATGAATATATGATTAGAAAACTCCCTTACAGAGTTGCATAACACACAAATTTCATTCTCCACCTGCATTCCTCGACTACCCACAACATAAAACTCACCTTGTTGGGTATGTGGCTCTTCCACAAATGTCTTTCAAAATGACAAGGATCCATTTCTCCCATCAAGATGTCGTAACACTTCTTTGTTGAGAAATCCTCCATAATCTGCAGCTCACCTTGTTGTAACATTTCTCCCAGCCAAAAAGGAAGTTAGGCTGAAGAAGGATCGCGAGCAAGGTATATTCAAGGAAGGTGATGGGGGAAGTTCTTCGATTAATAAGGAAAAAGAAAATATCTATCAACACAGTGCAAATATTTTGGGCTAATGTTAAGGAAACACGATCGAGGAAGGAAGCAATCAAAGTGGAACAAGAAGCCCAACTCCAAACAATATGGGTGTCTAACCAACAACAAAGTTATTAAATACACCAGCAGCAGAGTTATCAGATGTACCAACAACAAATTTATCAAATGCACGAACGACAGAGTTATCAAATGCAATTATAACAAGATAATGCAATTATGGCTATGGATCTAAGTAAGTTAGATCCTTACGGGCAAAAATATTATTGACGTAAGGAAAATGATATTTTGAAGAGGATGAATGTAGTCGGCATTTGTTAGAGCATCTTTCTCGGTCGAACTCATAAGCGTTGTTATCTCAAGATTGTTTGTCAATGTTAGTGATCAAAACTATAAGTCTTGATTTTTAGTCTACTTATAGTGATGTCTCTGACTAGGATAGATTGTGTAGTTGAGCATTAGACTTCACGACGTTAATCAATGGAAGACGAAGAACTACTAAGGAGAGCTTGTGGAACTTCATCAATAAAAGGTATGTGGAGACTAGAACTCATATATCACTTGGAAAGTCTATTTCTACACTATATCCTATATTGAGACAAAAGTCGTATTACTATATAGTATTCGATTATGCATATTTGAGATTTCGAGCTGAGTTTAACTCGCTTACATATTTCTCGAAATATGTGTTGGTAAGATTTCGCTTCAACCAAGTTCATCTTATATTCTTGACGAAAGTCAAAAGATGATCATGTGAAAATCGCCGAGTAACATCTTACATGGTTTGTGTGATACAATCATTTGGTGTAGACTTGGAATGTTTCGTTATGATTATTTCAATAACTTGAAAATTTCTTTGATGCTAATAGTTCGTGAAAACAGCTATTGCCATCCTTTAAGAATGTTTCAATGATTGAAATAGAGTTTAGAACACTTAACCATCATTGGATTATGAACATAGTATGCGTTCTTGCATGTATGTAATCCATGTCCGGAATTATAGTATGCGTAACCCCTATGCGTACACATTAGTTGTGAAATTTTGAGTACCTAAGTACACATACTGCATGCAGCGTCTTGGCGAAGGTTTGGGTCTAGGAATTTCGATGTGTTTGAAAAGTATGCGTACAAGTTTGCATACTTGCGAACCCAAACTCGGGGCCAAGCTACTAAAGTATGCGTACCCGTTTTCATACTTGAGTGGTTAAAGTTCTAAAATCGGTTTGTTCATGAACTAATAAATTTATATAATAAGGAATGCATTCTATGCAAACCGTGGCTATAATGTTCATGAATTGATTCGAGTGAATCAAACCGATTTTGCTTCAATTGTGTTCTTGTATACTTCTATGAGAATATAACAATTGAACAACTCTATAACTAGTTTCATTTGAGTCATTTGAACTAGTTGTGGTTAAGATGAATAAGGTTGATATGAGAGTGTTCATATAGCTAACCTCGGTTAACTACTGTTGAGCCAACCTAGTGTACACGTTTAGGTACGGTTACTCAAACCTTAATGAAGGTACATTTCATTTGTGTATAACAAGCTAAGTTCGATCTAACGGTTGAAATATATTAGCTTCAATCTAATCAGGTTTTCATCTAACGGTGAATATTGAAGGCTTTGTTACCAAGGTAACTTAGATTGCAAACCCTGATTTGAAAACAATATAAGGAAGAACTCTAGAAACTGGGAAACCTAATCCCCATACCTTCTGTGTTATACTAGTTACGACTAGAGTCGATTCTCCTTTAACCTTAGGTTTTTCATGAAATGTAGGTTGACGACTTGAAGACTTGATTGGGATTGTGAAGCCAGACCAAACTATTTTCTCTGTAGTTGCGTGTTCTGATCTTACTTTCACTATCGTGATTGAGTATTATCTTTGCTAATATTTTCTTGAGATTTATCTCCGATAGGTAAGATTAAAAGTGGTCACAAACATCTTCGTCTCATCGTTTGTGATTCCACAATATCTTGCTTCGCTTCCATACGATTACGATTATTGTGAGGTGATTGATAATACTAGGGTGTTCTTCGAGAATATAAGTCCGGTTTATCAATTGGTTCCTTTGCACCTTGACTTATCAAAAGACGGAACAAAACTCATAGGTATTTCTGTGGGAGACAGATTTGTCTATTCCAATAAACTTTTATGTGTGAGACATATTTATTTATCAAGCCTTCGACTTTGGGTCGTAGCAATTCTTGGTTGTGGGTGAGATCGGCTAAGGGAATCAAGTGCGTAGAATCTGGGCTGGGGTTCGGAGACTCAAGGAGCGCAAATGTACCTTGATCGGTGTGAGATTGATTATGGCTCAACTACATTTCATCCAAGTTCATTGGTAGTAGGCTAGTGTCCTAGCGGCTTAATACGGTGTGGTGTTCAAAGTCGGACTAGGTCCCGGGTTTTTCTCGCATTTGCGGTTTTCCTCGTTAACAAAATTCTCGTGTATACGTGTTATTTCTTTTCCGCATTATATTTTGTTATATAATAGAAATATCATCAAGTTGTGCGTTAAGTTCAATCAGTTCTTGAATCCGACCTTTGGGTTGTTGATTGAATTGATTGACACTTGGATATTAGTTAGTGATACCGTCCAAGTTATTTCTCTTATTCAATCGGGCTCGCAAATTACTATTTGTTTGATTGCAGATTGAATTGAAAATTGAGATATAAACTCTTTGATATACTTTTCTATAGATTGAGTCTGACTGTCTAGTTGATTTTCTTGAAAGTATATTGGAGTTTGTCTATTCAGATTGCCGAACGAAATATTGGGTGTGGTTGTTAGACCCCCACTTTTTCAGCATTGAAAATTCAGACGATGATGATCAAAACTATTTCTTGATTTATAGTATACTAAGTCAAGTGTAGGACTATGTTAGAATTTGGTAGCATTGAAAATTCGGACGATGATGATCAAAACTATTTCTTGATTTAACTGCTTATACTCTACGTAACCAAAATAAAATTTACGTAAATGATGTTAAAGAATGTGGTAGCATTAGCACCACTTTGTTATGCCACTACACGAGCATTAACATGTCAGAGTTGAGCATTAACATGTCAGTAGAGTTTGTATATTCAGATTGCCGAACGAAATATTGGGTGTGGTTGTTAGACCCCCACTTTTTCAGCATTGAAAATTCAGACGATGATGATCAAAACTATTTCTTGATTTATAGTATACTAAGTCAAGTGTAGGACTAGGTTAGAATTTGGTAGTTGAGTATCAGACATCATCTTCGAAGACTAAAGATCAAAGAATACATTTGAAGAACTTCTCAGATCGGTATGTGAAGATTGAACCAATCAATTTTACTCACTATTACCATTCTATCTATTAAGACTATGTCGTATGACTTGTAGTATATTTATAAAGAAGAAATTTCGAGTCAAGGTTGTCTTGCTAAAAATCTTGAAATATGATTCTAGCAAAGATGTTCAAAGGTCCTTAACATTATTAGTTCGAAATAGTTTATTATTTGATAATTAATTTGTGGATCAATTGAAAATAGTCCATACAATTAATTTTATCATTTGGGAATGTTTCAAACATCATAAGAGAAAGTTTCGTGAACTTCTGACATTTCTTTTCAGGGTAGGTTGGCAAAACCGTTTGCAAACCATAAATATATGATTTCAAAAATACATGAAGGTTGGTGAACCTGTTCGAAAACCTCAAGTTCAGTTGGGAACAGTTCACGAACCAAGTTGGCAAACTGTGGTGAACTGAATTTCTTAATGTTGGTATAAAAGGCTAAGGTTGGCGAACCCGGTTGGAAAACTGTGTCCATCTGATTTCTCAAGCCAAAGACGGTTGGCGAACCCAGTTCGAAAACTGTGTCCATATGAGTTCTCGATCCGAGTAAAGGTCGGAGAACCCAGCTCACGAACCGTGGGTCCCGTACTCATGAACTACTGTCCCAGTAAACTTAACAGATGCTCAAAGTTTTTTTTTTTTTATAACATGTGTTTAGCATTGCTATGACTCTCTTAAACACTTTTAAGACTTCATTGGTCACTTAATCACTTATGTGTGTGTATCATGATTAAACTCTTAAGTGTTTTAGTGAACATCATATTGCTTATTGTTTACATGGCATATTTTCCATACCGAACAGTCATTATACAGTGTTCCAGAACTAGACCATTGTGTATATTCTTCTATTGTATTTTCAAGACCTAAAGTGTTTGCTTGAATCCCAAGTTATCTTAGCTTGAATTCTAAGCAACCCCCAGTCTTGAAAATCCTTAAATAGAGATGTTTTTGAACTGGGAAAATCAATCCATTACACTCTGTGTCCTCGTTGATCTAGAGTCGTCATATATGAACCTATCTAGGTTTCCTCTGAGAAACGTAGTTAGGTTTACGACTAAAAGACTCCGCTTTGGGGATTCGTGAAGCCATGTCCGACTATCTTTTACCTTGATAGTTCGTGTATCCTTATATTTCTTTTACATTACTGAGATTTCATAATCTCTTTCGGCAAGATAGATAGAAGTTGCAAAGTTCTCTTTGTCTTAGACTTCGTGATTCCTCAATATAAATATCTGATAATTAATCTTAATTGATTTTTTTTTAAGATTTTTCTTGAGAGATGGTTAAGAATTTAGGATGCTCTTTGGGAGTCGTAAGTTCCGGATTTACGAGGTTTGCTAACTTGTCTATTGCAAACAGATTTTCATACCTTGGTCTCTCGATATAAACGAAAATCAAATAGGCTTATCTGTTAGAGGCAGATTGGTATCGAAAGTCTTCACTGTGGCTTAAATAACTCTTAGGCTGTAAATGACGTTATCTAAGAAAATCAAGTGCGTAGAACCTTGCGAGGTTCAAGAGACGTAAGGAGCGCGGTAATAACTGAATCGCTTTGAGGGTTTGATTCGGTCTCATCTACATTCCAGTCCAAAGTATGATAGCCGGCTAGTGTTGGTAATTGGTTAATAAAGCTCGGTGTTCAAATTTGGACGAGGTCCCGGGCATTTTCTGCAGTTGTGGTTTCCTCGTTAACAGAATTTCTGGTGTTCTGTATTTTTCTTTTTCCGCATTATATTGTTTACCTTTATAATTGGCTGTACGTATTCAATCTAAGTAGATGCATCCATCTGATTGTGATCGATTACGAGACTTGTTCTTGTGGAATTCGTATCTTGAAAGATAGCTAACAAGTTTAGTTACTTGACAGAATTCGGATTGGATTATTTGGATACGACTAGATTGATCTTGGATATTGATATTTGGGGCCGTCCAAGTACTCTTCTTAACAATCAGGTTCACTGACTCATTTCTTATACATACTGATTGAGAAGAGGTAGAGATATAAACTCGATAAACATATTGTCAAAGATCATTAAGTTGGTCTACTTGCAACTGTATTAGGTTTTTCCCATACAGGATACCGAATGAAAAAGTTGGTGGTATATATCGTATCCCCGCATTTTCAAGTTTGAGCAAAATGATTCTCATACTCCAAAAATTAAGTCGAATCCAGATCATTGTTGTAGTTGATGCGCAATATCTTAGCTTTACGGGATGAATATTCTGCTTCATCATTTGAATCACACATTTTGGTCACTTTCAATCACAAAAATCTCAAAAGTCTCAAAAACCAAGTTTTTTTTTCCCACTTCTTCTTGTTCTGTTAAAATCCCCAACTCTCTATACAAATCAGATTTTCTACTAATTTAATAATAATCATTAACATTAAAAATTAATCATTATTATTAGCATACTAATTTAGTAAGGGCATATATAAGGTGATGGATTTTACAAGCTAGTGACCTTTTTTTGTCACCATTAGGTTTGCCTCAAAAGTTGAGGTGTGCCTAAAAACAGGTTTCAAACCAAGAACAATCTCACATTTTTAGCGGTGGGTCATCAGCCATCAATATGGCCCTTGTCGAAAAATAACTTTGGGACAAAGACGCTGATTTAACAACTCAGTTTGCTAACAAGCTAAAGAAGTATGATCCTTCAGATCGTTTGAAACTATTTATTTTAGTTAATTTTGTTCTCTCCCAGAACCAATATTGGGAAGTTTGGTGGTTATAACCCAACAATCATTCTGAAACCCTTTAGAGTAAGTATTTATCGGCATCTCTTCAATGAGCAATAAGTGTAGGTAACAACAAGGGTAATCCTTGAAATGGAGTGAAACCTCTTCTGCCATTGCAGAATCTTCTTCATGGTAAACAAATTATGGTTGTAGATGACAATAACGTAAAACCTCATAGTAGTCTTGCGGAGCTTTGAAGAAGTATGGAGATACGCTAGAATATGCAAATACTGGAAAAAAAAGTTATTCAAATGCTTAAACCACCTCATCACTTTGATGCCTGCTTTTTAGATATCCAAATGCCAACAATCTTTTCGTGTCATCCTACTACAGACACACCTTGTGTAATCTTATAGAAACAATATATGTCGAAAGATTATAAAACGCGACGTGTAAGTCTCTATAGTCGAGTGTGCGGCTAACATAAAAAGTTTTTTTCTAAAAAAAACATGTTTTATTGCTTAAACAAGTGAGAGATGTTAGTCTTTTTGTGTTTTGCGCAACAAATCTTCATATGGCTAAACCAATCTTTTTATATATTATGATAAGTCGGTTTAGTCGTAATCCACATAATTAAAGGCATGCTTATGGTTTAAATCATGCATTGAGACTAGCTTATAGTTGATGCTTGATAACATTAAATCTTAGAATGACATGTCATATGTGGTGTCCTTTGTGGACATGAGGTGCCTCTCCAACTCATGATGGAAAGGTTGAAAGACATGTGGCACACATGACTAGGACTCTCTTCTAGCCTCACATGTTTTCCTTAAAAGCGAATCTGTTTTCATCCATGATGAAGTAATGCGAGGAAATAAAAGTTGATAATAAGTTGTGAAGGTTAAGTGTCTTGTATTCTATTCCCTTGTATTACAAAATGTTTTCATATGAATCATATGTAATGCTCTAGCTATATTTGGTGTTGGTTTATGTGTGTTGTTGAGTATGCTAATACTAGTTTCAAGTACGATTTCATCATGTAGTGAGCTTATAGAATGTTTAGAAGTAAAGCATAAAGGTTAAGGAGCTGAAATTCCAACATTTGACGAACCAACTATGGGATCTTACCAAGTGGATTAACGTACAAGTGTATTTACTTTAATTATAACTATAACAATTATATATAATACGAAAGTAAAGCAAATCACGCAACACACAAGAGTTTGTTAACGAGGAAAATTGTTTGGCAAAAAAAAAAAACATAACCTAGTCCAGTTTTCAATACTCTTAGAATTAAGCCACTTTACAAAATGACTACCGCGATTTCATATAGTTGAGACTAAGTAAACTAATTGAAAACGCGGGGGTATAAAAACCACACCCAATATTTCATTCAACAATTTGTATGGACTAAATTCCAATATAATTCTGAGAGCACCAACTTAAAAGCGAGACTCAATCAATAAAGATATAAAAGAGTTTTATCTCTTTCTCAAGACAATCAGTAAATCACCTAGATAGAAATCCGCGAGACTGATTGTTATTAGAATAACTCGGATGGTACCAAAGACCAATGTCCGAGTGTCAATCAAGTCATATTCAACAAACAAGGTTGGATTTATCAACTATGATTGAACTACGCACAACCTGTGATATTTCAATTGTATAAAAAAATATAATGCGGAAAAGCAATAACATAGACACCAAAAATTTTGTTAACGAGGAAACCGCAAATGCTGAAAAACCCCGGGACCTAGTCCAGATTTGAACACCACACTGTATTAAGCCGCTACAGACTCTAGCCCACTACAAGTTAACTTCGGACTGGAATATATTTGAGCCCTAACCAAGTCTCACACCGATTAAGGTACAGTCGTGTTCCTTACGCCTCTTGAATCCAAATAGGACTCTGCGCACTTGATTCCCTTAGATGATCTCACCCAAAACTAAGAGTTGCTATGACCCAAAGTCGATGACTTATAAACAAATCTGTCTCCCACATATAAGTCTAATATGGTTGTTTTTTCCGTCTTTAGATAAATCAAGATGAACAGGAAACTCAACTAATAATCCGGTCTTATACTCCCGAAGAGCAGCCTAAAAATTTTAGTCACCTCAGAATAACCTAACTGATTAACAGAAAAAGTTATTGCGGAATCACAAGAGTCTGAGACGAAGAATTGTTGTGATTACTTTTTATATCTTACTTATCGGAGATAAATCTCGAGAAAACCTTAGATAAGATTAAACTCAATACGATATAAAAGTAAGATCAAAATACGCAACTACAGAGAAAATAGTTTGATCTGGCTTCAGAATCCCAAACGAAGTCTTCAATTCGTTAACCTAATAATGGTTTTGGAAAACCTAAGTTAATGGAGAATCGACTCCAGTTTGCAACTAGGACATACGAGAGTGTCGGGATTAGGTTTCCCAGATGCTAGAGTTCTCCCTTATATAGTCTTTGAAATCATGGTTGCTTACAATTAAAGCTAAGATAGCTTATTAAAAAATCAATTGATGATATTCACCGTTATATAAAAACCTGATTTGAGATTCAAGCAATCAATCTCCACCGTTAGATGGTATTAGCTTGATACACACAAATGAAATATACCTATATTTAGATATGGATGAACCGTACCTAAACGTGTATAACATGTTGGCTCAATAACAGTTAACCGAAGTTAGCCATATGAACACTTATATTTTAGCCACATTTATCTAACACTTCTAGATCAAATATGATGATCAATCAATCATGATAGATAATCAAGTAAATCTAAATGTGCTTTAAGAGAGTTGTTCAAATGTTCACTATGAAAAGACGAGGGTACCCAAATACACCACAATCTTTAAATTATTGGTCGGTTGTCAATCCGTCAAATATAATTTCACTTTCTCAATCAACTAGATATAAATATAGTATGCGATAAGAAAGAGTTCGTATCCACAGAGAGGCTTTCGTTGTTATAAAATTTCAGTTTCTAAAGTAACCAAGGGGGGGATGTTTGTTTTATCTAAGAAATAAAAGTAATTGAAAGCAAAGTAAGTAATTTGAGTTATCAATAAGGAGAAGATATTGGTCACGGGATAGTATCATTCACAAACATGTATTATCATCAATGATTAGAATTGGTATTTTAATCTCGTATTTATTAAAAGTCCTAGGATACCTTGATCGCAAGTATAACCCGTTAATTCCCTGTTTTCATCACAACCACATTAAAAGATGCATATGTGAATTCTTCGTAGAAAGCAACCTAAAGTGTAAAAGCACAATTAAGTTTAACTCCCTAAAAGCATTAAGTTTTATGGAATAAGACTCATCAATGCAAACGAATGTGTAAGAGCACTAAACGTTTTAACAAAAGTTATGATTCACTTGTGACTAGTAGGATATATCACTACAAGCACTACCCACAATTATGCTACTTAGAATCAGGGATAAACAACTTTTTCGTATTGAAAACCCTAATATAGCTCTAGAGATGAACACAAATCGGATTGATTCCGGACTCAACCTAACAAGTTTTCAAATCTTATAACACTATTAATTGTGAATCACAAACAATAATTACTGAGACAAAACTAATTCATTGAATCAAAAGCATGTTGAGAAATCAACTTTTATCCCATAACCAATAAGATGTTTAGCTACTCATAGCTATGGAGTTCATCATAATCAATATTCAATAATAAAATAATGAAGAAGAAGAACAAAAGCAAACCCTAGAAGCGTAAACAAAACGGCTCTCCAAAATTCCAAGAATAAGATATATCATAAGTTGTAGAAGACCTTCCCTTTATAACTTTTCTCCAACTTCTAAAATTAGGTCTAGTCTTCAAAGTCCATTAGATGAGAATCCACCAAGCCCATAAGAAGGAGAAACCCATGTAGAAAATATGTCCCAAAAGTGGTCGCCGGAAATCTGGTATTGTGGCCGGAAATCGTCCGGAAAAGTCGCCGGAAACATTCTCAGGTGACCGGCAAAGTCCGCCCGGTCACCGGTTCAGCGGGTCAACTCAGTAGGATCGGCGGGTCAACTCGGTTAGACCGAGTCAAACCGAGTTAGGGGAAAGTCAGCTCATGAGTTAGACCCAAGTCAGACTCAGCTGAGCTGAGTGACCTTGGCCTGAGCCAGTTGCATTGGCCAGAGCTCTGTAGCACAATCATTGTGCTTCAGCCATTCATGTTCAGCCAAGATGGCTATACACCCAATCAAAACAAAATCCTGGCATTCCTTCCCATCTTTTCCAGTTCTCAGTCATGCACATTCAAGTCATCTCAGCTGCTTACAACACTCTGCCAAACAGATCATCACCACTGCCTACTTCATTACCAATTCCCTGTATCATCATCCAACACCAGCCACAAGGGAGAATTCCATTCTAGTGCTCAAACCTTGCCATCTTTCCCAGTCCAACTGCAGCTCAGCTCAGAGGCAAAGCCTCCTATTCCTGCACTTCCACAATCACTGCATCATTCTTGCACTACTTGAGCATTCTCCATTTCAACCACAGCTTTATCAACTAGCACCAGCACCTATGTATAGCTCCAACATCATTGCTATCAGGTCACAACCACCACACACATCACAAGTACCTGCTCCATTCATCCATGCCTCCACTACATCCACCAGGCCTACCATTGTCGCTCACAAACTTAAGCTGCAATCTCTCATTGATCCAAACCTGGCAGCAACACAACAACCTGCAACTCAAGCTCAATAACCTGCAATTCAGTGCATTAACCACCAGAACTGCATCTTCTCTAGTCGTTGTAGCTTCTCCATTGTCTCAGTACTCTCTGTAGCTCTTGAGCTGTAACTGCACTTCCTTGGCTCAAACCATTGCAACCTGAGTTTCACAACTCTGGCCATCAACTCACATTGCTTAATAACCATGATAATTACCACTGCCAGACCTGGTAAGCATTACAGAACCACCATGAGCATAACATGTTCATTCAATCACGAAACTCCAGGTGCAACACCATGTTCACCAACTCAATTCCTTTTCCACCTGCAACTGAGCTTATACAATTCATTGCTCTCTGCAATTTCCAACACCATAGCACAGCACATCAGTACCTCCATCTCCATCACCATTGTAGCAGCAGCCAACACCAGTCCCTCCATAACTCACAACCTGAGCTACAGGTCTCTCATCACCGACTTCACCTCTTCTTGCGCCCTTGCATCACAACAACTACCGGGACTTAACCATCTCGAGTCGCAAAATCGAACCATCTTGAGATAAACCCATCTCGAGATAATCCATCAAAACCCACTCTTATCTTGCAATTTTACGGATTAAACCCCCATCTTCATTTTCATCTCAGATTCAACCTCCAATCTTCCACTGAGTTCCCGATCTGACTCATATACGTCAATAGCAGAAATTCATCATCACTCTTCTCGATTCACAATCATTCTTGAGCAACACAGGTACCCTCTTTCTTCGTCTGGATCTGAATCCCATTTCCTGAGCATCAACAACACCATTAACGGAATCAGCTTCGAATGATAAAACGCAGGTCAATCGAGTTTCCATCTGCTTCTCTCGATCTGCAATTCATGGCAGCATCAAAACCCTACTTTAACTTAGTCATCCTCAGTTCCTTCCACGCACTAATTTTCCATTTTTTCCCGGTTTCATAAGTAGCAGCCCTCTCACTTTCAGGCAAAATAGAAATGATAATGATTGAGAAATAAGTTCTCGGTGTAGGGTTGTAGAAGTAGGTTATATTTGATGTCTGGTCACCTTGATAAGGGATACACAGCTAGCAGCCCCCTAACCATTGCTAGTTGTCTTTTAATACTCCTCCCAAATAGGGTTGCCCCTTAAGCTTGACTAGGCTCCAGATAGCACATGCCTGTGAAATGACACTCTTGCCCTTCTTGCTCAAATAAAGTGATTTCTTCTTCTTTTCCTCCGTGTAACTCCAGAGTACCTAATAACTCAAAAACACACATAAAGTACATAATTCACAAGAAAAATAGCAAAGAAAGCGTAACTACTAGATAGTAAATACGGTGTATTCTACACCTATCAATTATCCACCTATAAATCCTCTTACCGAAAATGATTATTTATGGACAAAGTCGAGACAATACTACAAATCGGTATTCACACTTTGTGTGATCGTCTATGGATACGAGATCGAGACAATACAACAATCAAAGTGTGATTACTTGATAATAGGTTCGGACTTAACCAAACTCTATAGGATCACTATCAAGTAATACGTGATTAACGTTTGTGTAATTTACTTTAAATTATAATAACAACAATTATAATTGCGGAAAATAAAAGTAAATGACACAGCAAGATTTTGTTAACGAGGAAACCGCAAATGAAAAAAAACCTCGGGACCTAGTCCAGAATTGAATGCACTCAGAATTAAGTCGCTATACAAAATCTAACAAACTTCGTATAGTTGAGACCAAGCAACAAAACCTATAGTTCACTTAGTTTCTTCAATATCCCTGCGCTTCCGACATTCAATAAGTGCACGCAGTGGAATAATTCCTTTGGATCGTATTCCAAACAGTAAAGGAACAACAAATCTGTTTGGTAACAACTCTCTTGATTCTTTCAGATGAAGGTATCTGAAGTCATATGCAAAGGCTCTTCCGTTTAACCAATAAACTCCTTTGCATGGTCAGATCAATCTATCCAACAACTAACGAAGTAGCAGAGTTTAGATTTGCAATCAATCAATATATAATCAAACAAGAAACTATAAGGTGATGTCGATCTTACACAACTAACCAATCGAATAAATCCGATTCTAGTTGGATCCCAGCCGATCAAGGTTTGTGCATACCCAAAGATATAGAAACCAAATCAGAAATCTTCTTTGTCTTCAAATCTTCTTTAATCTTCAATAAACACCTACACAACACCACTTGAATCTCTTGTGATCAATCATGCACAAAACAGAGTCTGTTAACAATGGATTATCACAAGACGTCTTTAGATCTACAAACAATTCTAAAGATATCGTCGACACTTCGATCTAGTTTGATTGAATCTTATATCAGAAGAGAAGATTCTTAAGAATAAACAAACTAGGTGCAATCAAAGTTCAACAACCGTTATTCAATTAAATCAATCGAAAACTAAAATAAACTGCAATTATCTAGTTTCCCACCAACGGTACTCGTAGAACTTCTTGATCCCACAAAAGTATTTAAACGAGCGATCGTAAGAGATTTCGCCTAATTAGAGTACTTTCCTCTCCGGATAGACGACTCCACCAGAAACAACAAAAAGATAAAGTTTGCCTGGCTCTTAGGATAGTTTGCTTGAAATGCAAACTTGGGTATTTATAGACCAAGGATGTTTGGACACCAAGGAATTTCCAAAACCGAATATTCTCAAGATATGCAATAAATGCCCAAATCGGTTTTCATAATTCCTGGAAATGCTTTATCCAATATTTCCGAAATCTCTCATAGAAAATCTCCAATTAGTAAATGCACATTACCAATTTTTATTTTCTAGAGATATGCATTTAATTGCTGGTAATTAAAGCATATAAAAATGACAACCTTAATTAAAAGATTCTTAATTTATTTAGGTCAGGGATCTCCTTGAGTTATTAAGGAATATCTTTGAACAATAAAAGATAAGAGTTACTGATCATGTTCAAAGTTTAGAACATGATCAGTAAATCCTCTTTCATATTTACAATCTTGGGATCGATTATACCACACTTCCAAACAAGTTTAGAATTGGTTCATCTGTATTCCAAGAAAACTATATGATTGATCAAATATCAAATCATTAATCATGGGTTTACGATTTTACCAAACACAAGGATCGGTTCGACCTCAATATGGTTACTAGGACCGGTTATATCAGTTACCAGGATCAGTTACATCAATTACCAGGACCGGTTACCATATACTCATGGTATTACTTGTGATCGGTTACACAAGTCACTAGGATCGGTTATACCAATTACCAGGATCGGTTACACCAATTACTAGGACCGTGTTTTGGGGTAAAAACTGTTTCTGTAGGTTTTGGTAAATTTGGGTGTGTTGATGAGAAACGAATTTAAACCTAAACAAATGCACTGCACGAGAGTACTTTAGATTCGAGAGATCAATCTGTACAATCCTGGCCTAAAACAAGAAATGGTCGTTCCAGTCTTGCTTCGGTCACAAAGTGAAGGAGAAGGGTTGGTCTTAGGGAGGGAAGCGAAGAAGGTGTTGAGACCAGAATGGTTAATTCTGAAGGTGTGGCTGTTTTATGACTTGTATCAGAATGTGGATTTGGCTTGCGGAATGTAAGCTATCAGTTCTTTGGTGTTTTTCTGGATACTTGTGTTGTTGTTAACCAAAACTATTGTTTGGCCGAAATAGGTAGAAACCTATTTATACAAGTCATTATTGAACGCACCCTGGTCTCGTAGGATGTGGGAGTATTTGAGTGATGGAGAAGTGGGGTAATGTGTAAATGCTAGAAACCACGTCCCCACTATGAAGGAAATCGGTTAGTTGACACCCACTACTTCTTGCCGCTACCAACTGCCCGCTTTCCTGACACTTTCTTATAATGGGTGTATTGCACGCCGCATGTTGCAAACCGCCAGACCAATACCCTGATGACCATCCCCCAGTTTGTGACATGTTTGATGTCTCGAGTATTTTCGTGGAAAATGTGCAGCAGGTTGCTGAGTGGGTCTCGTATGCAAGACCTAGTTATTTTGATTAGTTGTATACCGGCGAGGTGGCGGATAACCATGTGTGGCAAGTCAAGGTCAGGAGACTTGCCGCAGATGCTATTAGGTTAGTCTTGGTTGGTCGCCTAAGACTTACCATAGGCCGATCAATTCTGTGGCAAATTTGGACGGATGAGATTGTAATTCAGGAGAGAGGGTGGCCGTTGATTATGGACACATTCCGTTGGCACCTGTTAATGGTATAGTGGCATAGCCGCGACTTAGTGGCATGGTGGTATAGCCGCGCCCGTGGCATTGTGGCATGGCCAAAGCTAGGATTTGGCGTCGTGGCCAAAGTTAGGGCTTAGCAGCATGGCCAAGGCTAGGATTTGGCGTCGTGGCCAAATTTAGAGCTTGGCGGCATGGCCAAGGCTAGGATTTGGCGCCGTGGCCAAAGTTAGGGCTTGGCGGCATCGCCAAGGCTAGGATTTGGCGTCGTGGCCAAAGTTAGGGCTTTGGAGGCATGGCCAAGGCTAAAGTGGCTTGTGGCATGTTGTGGGGCCAAAGTGGCGTAGTTATGGGCTATGACCAAAAATTAGGGTTTCGGCTAATGCTACTGAAGCAAAAGTCGTGTTTCGATCATAAAACCCTAACTGGAGTCCGTTATGGCGTTGGCCACGAACAGAAAGTGGGTTAGCACGCAGTTGCGCCATTTGTGGCACATTGGCATGTTACTGTGGCGGAATGGCATGTTAGCATGCCAATTAGCATATTGGCACAGTATGACACGTTTGGCATGCCGACTAGCATGGTGGTGCGGCATGACACTTTTGGCATGCCAGTTAGAAATGGTGGCGTGGCAGGGCGCGTTTGGCATGCCAATTAACATGGTGGCGTGGCAGGGCTCGTTTGGCCTTTCAACACATGAGGAGGGTTTAAAGCGACCTGATTGGTCAAAAGAGGGGGCCGGCCAAACATAGGGCGTGGCCACATCTCTAGTGCTCGTGGCGTATTTAAAGTGACCTGATTGGTCGATAGGAAAGAGGAGGGCCGGTCAAGCAGCAGGGTGGCGTGGCCATCTGCAAGTGGCGTCGGTTGGCCTATGACACGGCCACACCTCCCTTGCTGCTGCTCCTATTTCCCCTGGCTCCTCTTTTGTTCCTTGTTTTTCTCATTTTGGGTAGGACTTTGCACCTACTAATCCATGGCGGATCAATTGCCTAGTTTGCCTAGGTTTAGTTTCGACCAACAAGGTCCGACATACTGTGCGGGGCGCAAAACCCTAAAATTAATTAGATTGAGATTTGATTTTCGTGAGTTATCACAAAATTGATTGAACTCTGTATGTTGACACAGAGTTCTTCGAATTTATTGCCAGAGAGCAGTATGCTTTCCGATTGAGTACTTTTATGCAAAGACCTTAACCTTGATACTCGGGAAATTCATGTTACTCTGCTGCAAGTGAACACTAATTGTCATGTCATATCAACATTAAGGGTTCGGCCGTGGAACGCAGCACAAAAAGTATTCCGTGAGTCCTATATTAATGAATAATACATGCAGAGTGTCGAAATTTACAGAATATCTGGGATTGTTGCTACATGCACCATTCTGGATAAATTTCATGTAAACATATTAAATTGCTCAATTAATGCGCCAATTAAGAGATTGTGTACTCATCAATTTTACATGGCTCCGTCTCTTTGCAGAATGACAACATATTATACGCAGGGTTTTACAATTTTAGCCCTGAACTAAAAACCACCATCAACATTAAGTCTCATGCTTAGCATGTAACAGTGGCACTGTTGCAGGGTAAGCACTAGATGGTGACGGACGAGAGTAAAATCGAAAAGGCAAGATATGTATAGATTACCGAAAAAGTTTGATTGACCCTTGGTAAGAAGCATGAGCGATGGTCTCCGTGCTGGCGTGCTTCTGGCTTGGCCATGGAGTACTGGTGCTATGGAGTGTTGGCGCCACGGGCCAATCATTCCCCTTCGGCCGATGGCCTCGGTACTGGTGTTGCAACCTTTGCCTTAGGGTTTGGCTCGATGACCCAGCCGCCCTTGTCCGTGCGCGAATCCAAGATGGATTCCCTTTTGTATTCGAATTCCCAAAACGTTGTGTATATAAAAGGCGTTGACCCTGTTATTTTTTTTCGTTGGCTTTGCTTATGCGTCCCATGTTAGCAACAAGGTTGCGTCAATCAGGAGCTCATCAGTGGAAGGAATAGCAGTAGTACAAGAAGGCGAGCATATTTCAGGTATGTATTCCAACGTCTCTTCCCTTTTGTTTGCTCTTCTGTGTTAGTGTGAACCCTAGCCATAGGCGTGACTTCCATGAACTTGCAAACTTATTCCAATATGAATGATTCCTCTTTGATAGTAGTATTGTAGTAGTGTTAGCCACGACTTTAATAGAAACGAAACCAATCATTATTAGTATCACTAGCAAGACAAATAAAGAATCCATGGGAGAGTGGCCGCCGTTTGCTCCTTCTTCACAAAACCTAGCTTTAGGTTCTTTTTGTTTTTTGTTTTTGTTTTTTGTTTTTGTTTGGGCCGTGAGCATAATTCCCACAGCAAGACACAGTTTTCGGCTAAGGGCATAATTCCCGCGGCAAGACATGTATTTTGCTTGAGAGGACATCAGTCCCCATTCCTTTTGGCCGTGGGCGTCATGGCATGGGTTCAAAGAAAAATCTTCCCATGGAGAATTTTTTGTTGGCTCTTTGATCATTAGTAATTGTACTCAATTTTTGACAAAAATCCTCGTGCGTGATTTTTCTTCAAAGTAGTAACTTCTTTCCTGTTTTGCTCAGTTGTAGTTATTCCAAAAGTGAAAGTAGCATAAGGAATTCTTGTTAAGATGTCACCTGGAGATGATTCTGCCACCGTGTCTAGAAATGTTAACAACTCCAAAGATAAGCCAAATATGGATGATGAATTCTTCACAAGGTCTTGTGTATCCATGAGGACCCATCCCAAACATGTGATAACCCTTCTAACTGATTCAGAGAATGAGGGAGACGTCTAGTCAATTTCGCCACTGCGTGTGATACGGTTTTGCCTCCAAAGGAAAGAGTATCCAGCTTCTTATATCGACTTTAAGATCTGCCATAGCCCACTGCATTCTTATGAGAGATGGATGAGATTCATGATAAGCCGTGACCATGTCAAGGCCAATCTGGTTAAGGCGCAAATCATGAATGCTGTCATGGCGTTTGCGACACTTCAGATTAGGAAGGATGCTGCAGGTTTGATTACTTTCATCTCTAGGTGGTGTATGGACACTTATACCGCCATATGCAGATGGGGCGAAATGACTATTTCTTTGGAAAGTGTAGCCATTCCGTTGAATCTTCCAATAACTGGGAATCTTGACGTTATCTTTTCCGAGGAAGAAGAATAAATGCACGCCACTCTAGTCACGAAGTCGACAGGATATGTTAGGAAGGACTATGAAGGAAAGTGCTTTTATACTTGGTGGGTGTCTGAATGGTTCCCTGAGGAGCCGGAACCGAATCAGGTGTTGGATGACACGCTCAGGGTTGCTGCCTTTTTAGCCTTGTGGTTATTTAGAGATATTTTTGATGATGGCTCTGGCAAGAAAGGAATAAGACAGAAGCTCATCAAATTTGCTATCAAATTGGCGAAAGGCGTCTCTCTTCCCATAGGCAATTTGTTCCTTGGCTCTTTGTACATCCATCTGGATTTCTTAGCAGCAGACATGTATGTTTCTAATGGGTATATGAAGGTAGACTCGTATGTCCATGTCGCCTTCCTCCAAGCATGGTTGTGGGAGCATTTTAAAGATTATTCTCCTAATCCGATAACTTCATTTCCTGGTACATATGGCGGTTCTAAGATACTTCGTTGGTTGAAGAGGCGTCCAAGACTTGGCTCAAAGCTCATCGATTTCCTTGACAACGCATATGCAATCAACTTCCGTCCCTGGGATCCGGTCCACACGTCCATAGTTCAGTCAGACGTTTTTACTTCCACCCCGGACATGACATTGCATTCTGATGGAGAGAACATGAGCATTGGAGAAACTGTGTTCATGCGAAGCTGCATACCTGGATATGTACCATCTTTTTTCAAGGAATCTTTTGAAGTGGTTCCTTACAACATTGACATGGCTGCTCGTCATATGGGTTTTGATTAGGGAATTCCATTATGTCGTCTATTGACGCCTCCAAAAGAATTGTTGCCAGCCGTTTCGACAGCAGTGTCTTTGCACCTCATAAAAGCCTCCCATTTCTGCTCCCAGAATGAAAACCGGTGACAACCTCTAAATATAATGTTTCTGGCAGGAAGAGTTCCTCGTTATTCATCAATTCGTGCAGAATTTTGTGACAACTCCACACGGCAAGCCCTTCTCTAAGATTCTGGAAAAACAAGGATTGTTGAGGTTGCCTTCTTCGAGTAAGCGGAAATCTTCTAGCTCAAATGAAAACAGTCCCCAGGAAAAGGAGCAAAGGTCGAAAATTCGTGCGGGCGGCATCCGATCGGCTTCGACGGCCCTCGTGAATTTCAGTTCTTCCAACATGCAAGTATGTATGATTTTCTTCCTGATTTGGCTGAATTGCGTAAATATTCTGAATTGTCGCCACTGAAAATCTTTTTCCCTTTTAACTCGGGGTATTGACAACATTGAAAAGGCGAGGGTACCCAAATATACCTCAAGCTAAAACTTTTCCTACCTATAAGTCATTTCTCCGAAAGTGATTGTCTATGGACTGAGTCGAGACAATACAACTAATCGGTTCACACTTCGTGTGATCGTCTATGGATACGAGATCGAGACAATACAACAACGAAGTATGTTACTTGATAAAAAGGTTCGGACTTAACCAAACACAATAGGATTCACTTATCAAGTAAATAGGAATTAACGTTTGTGTGATTTACTTAAATTATAATAAAACAATTATAATGCGGAAATATATCGTAAATGACACAGCAAGATTTTGTTAACGAGGAAACCGCAAATGCAGAAAAACCCCGGGACCTTGTCCAGAATTGAATACTCTCAGGATTAAGCCGCTACACAAAATTACACCTAACTTCGTATAGTTGAGACCAAGCAACTAAACCTATAGTTCACCTAGTTCCTTCAGTATTCCCACGCCTCCGACCTATGAATAAGTCACTTACTTGGAACAATTCCTTTGGTTCGTATTCTAAACAGTAAAGGAACAACAAATCTGTTTGGTATCAACTCTCTTCAACCAAGTGATATGAGTCGGACAAAGGCTCTTCTGTTTATCTTAACATAAACTCCTTCGTCAGGTCCTTAGATCTATCTTATGTTCAATTACCGAAGTAATCGTTTAAGATTAAGCCAACAACACTATTAATCCAAAGAATTGTGTTGATGCCGATCTACTTAATTAATCAATCCAATCTATCACAAGGATAAACCGATTATTAATTGGATCCTGTTTTACCGAAACAAGTATTGTGCACACCAAAGATTATGAACCCACAAATCAGAAATCTTCAATATCTTTTTTGTCTTCAAATCTTCTTAGATCTTCAATAAACACCTGCACACAATCACTTTAATATCTTGTGATCAATCACGCACAGAACGGAGTCTGTTAATAATGGATTATCACAAGATCGTATTTAGAACTAACAACAGTCTAAAGATCCCTGTAGAAACTCTGAACTAGTTTGAGTGAATCTTATATCAAAGTTCAACCACCGTTACTCAATCCAATCAATGAAAACAAAAGATAAACCACAATTATCTAGTTTCCCACCAACGGTACTAATAGAGCTTATCAATCCCAAAGAAGACTTTAAACTGAGCGGCCGTAAGAGATTCCGCCTGATTAGGTTACTCTCCTCTCCGAATAGGCGGCTTCACCAGTAACAACACAACAAGTGGTAGTTTGTTGTTACGAAGGATTAGTTTGCTAGAAAGGCAAACTTCAAGTATTTATATACAAGGAAGTTTGGACACCAAGGAATTTCCAAAACCGAAAATATTCTCAAGATATTCATTAAAGCACAAATTCGGTTTCCATAATTCCTGGAAATGCTCTGTCCAAAAATAATGATCGAAATCTCTCAGAAAATCTCTAATTAGTAAATGCACATTACTAATTCTTATTTTCCTAAAAATGAAGTTAATAACCTTAATTAAAAGATTCTTATGGTGGGTTTGTTTGCAGAATTCACGATTTCCAGGAATTTATAATCCCATGGGATTATAAATTCTGGGATTCATGTAAATTCCTTGTGTGTTTGGTAACTCACTTAAAATTCATAGGATTCATAGAATTATTTTGTTCTAAAGTCCATATACTGTTTGGTTTTACCCTTGAAATCTTAAAATTGAATATATATGGGATGTAGAGTTTAAAAAAAGTAGGTCCATAAATCCCTTGATAAGTTTCCCAGCAAATCTTAGGGGGGAGGGGTCGGACTTCATATGGAGGATTTGCTGGAAAACTGATTCCCGTGGGAAACGTGATTCCAGGGATTTGGGCAACCAAACAAACCGAGGGAAACGTAATTCCACCAAATCCCCTGGACCCATAAATCCCACCTCTAAAATTCTACAACCAAACCCACCATTAACTTATTTATGTTTCGATCCTGGGATCTCTTCCCTTAGCTATTAAGGAATAACTTTGAACAATTAAATAATAAACATTCATAGCACGTGTTTAAAGTATGTCGACATCTTAACTTTGTAAGTTCTCTTTCACACTTACAACCTTGAAACCGATTTGCTACACTTCCAAACAAGTTTAGAATTGGTTCATCTGACTTTCAAGAACTATGCGATTGATCAAATAACATTCAATCACAAATCATGGGTTTAATGGTTCTACCAAAAAAAGTTTCGGTTCTACCTTCCATGTGAGTACTATGCATAGTCACACTAGCTTTCCAAAATTTGGTTGACTAGGTACTAGGATCGGTTCACCACATATATACGGTATCTAACTTATATGTGTTGCACATGTCCATAGGATCGGTTCCCCTTTGCCTAAAAACGTGTTGCACATGTCCATAGGATCGGTTCCCCTTTCTGCTATAAACCTTGCTGCACCTCATACAAGGATCGGTTCCCCTTTGTGATGTACTGCACCTCTTACTAGGATCGGTTCACCTTTCCCATATTTGGTCAGACATAAAATCAAAAACCCGATCATACCATCTCAGGTGATTACTTAAGATTGGTTTTACTAATAAAAGTTATACCAATACATAAGTCAGGACTTTGTGAATGTTCCCTCATTTGAAGCCAACACTCAAGCGACGATATCTCTGTCACATTGAGTACTTGGTTCATGTTTAGGTACGGTCATCCGTGGGGATTGTTAAGGATGTCTGTTTTTGATTTTCGTATATATGTTAATGGTTGTCTTTGTCCAGGTATACTGAGAATACTTCGTTGTGGGTTATGTTGGCCAGATTATTGTGTACGTCGCTTCAGACCTGATGTACTTTTCCTGTGGTTTTTTTTCTTCCCATCTTCTCTTACCTTCAATACTGTTTTTATTCTTAGTTTTCGTAAGGCGTACTCGATTCATTTACTCCAGTGAAAGTAAACAATGCGATGGTAACACGTTGTAGCTATGCCTTCTAATGTCTCTTAAGATAAAAACATGTTGTAACTACGGCGTGATGGTGCATCGTATGTGTAGTTATCGAATTACATAATATGTGTGACAACAATGAAGTGACATTTTTTTGCATGTTTTAGTTGAAAAAGAATGTGCAATAATTTGGAATACATTAAAATAGAGGAAATGAACATGAACATGAAAAACTTAAACTTTTAATTAATGTTAGGCCAATTTAACTGCTTATACTCTACAGAACCAAAATAAAATTTCTGTAAATGATGTTAAAGAATGTGGTAGCATTAGCACCACTGCTTATGCCACTACACGAGCATTAACATGCTGTAGAGTTGAGCAAAGTTACACTTGCCTTCTGCCAACCAAAACCAAAACCAAAACCAAAAGCTTTTGTCTCAGAACAAGTCCAAGGTAAGGCTAGGGACTATCTCGTAAAGAATTATCCCATAAAAAATGTGGCAAAAGTTTTTACACCGGCTGCCTGCCTAGACGCAACTTGTTCAAAGACAAGATAAATCCTTGACACATTCCGTGTCGTGTTTTTAATGAACAAGGAGTGGACATACTACTCTAGTAGGGTTTACGCATTTGCGACCGTTAAAGCATCATATCCACTTATCCATGCCCAGAGGGCAGAGCAAGGGAAAATCCCTTGCATACCTGCAAAAGAGATGGTTTAACATGTTCGCATGCTGAAGGTATATCCATCGAGAGAGTGTGACCCTGATGGATGTGGGCATACACATGAATGAAAATCCAAGCATACACCAGGCCACCCAGATGGGCATAACGCCAGATGCTCCATAACAACGGCCTTAACGCTCAACAGTGTTGGGTAATCGAGTCTGGTTTTGTTTATCGGTTTACCGGCTGCAATGATCTATCCGAAGCTCTTTTTCCAGTAGCAAGTACCAGGTAGAGCAGAGATAAACCGCGTAACGATCTTATCTCCAAAATTGCAACTAAGTTTTTACACCGGCTGTCCCCATCGTGATCTATCCCCATCACGATGAAATTTTCGAAGATTACCGGGCCTGTCGGCCAAGAACATCTAAGGGCATCACAGACATGTTATTGCCTCAAACTTCTGTGGCCTAAACGGCCATAGTCCCTCTAAGAAGCTGGCCGCGGAGGGAATCCTCCGCATAGCTAGTTAGTAGGCTGAGGTCTCGTTCGTCAACGGAATTAACCAGACAAATTGTTCCACCAACTAAGAACGGCCATGCACCACCACCCGCATAAGGTCTTGCCTTCTGCATCAGTAAAAATGGGAAAAAACGGTTTAGTCCAAAAACGCGTTAAAAAGTACGGATTAGTCCATGCCGAGTTAACTAGGTACAGTTTAGTCCAAAAGTTATTTAAGCTATGGAAAATACACATATGACCTTCCTGATTTACAATTTAGTCCAAATATTTACAGTTTAGTCCAAAATGACTCATAATGATGTCAGCAATTTTAAATAATATAAAAATAATTAAAAAACAATTTATCTTTCGAACCGTTTGTCCAAAATTCACAAACTTTATATATTCGAACAGCTCTTTCCGAGAGCTACAAAAAGAGTACGCATATGACTATATAATTCTCATTTTCTAAAAATCTTAGTTTACGCGTACACAGTTACAAAAATCCAGAAAATCCAAAAACAAGACACCACCGACGCTATGCATATTAAATGAACATAATATGGAAACTCAAATGGATTTGAACCATCAACCCCCACACACCTTATGATAGGCTTCTCCACTTTCTTAAGCTCCCTCAAAAAGTACTTAAACACAAAGCAAGCGTGTTATTAAAATCATATCATGATATCGCAAAACAACTTAGGTTTTCATCAAGAATTAGTTTTTTTATATTTTTTGAGAGAGCACAATGTTGTATAATTATATACACACCTACAAAAATCTAACATCCCTACCCACAAAACATACCATATATTATTGAGATAGCACAATGGTGTACAACTATGTACACGCCTAAAAAATCCAGCTAATCCAACATCCATACCCACAAAACAGGTCATATATATATTATTGAGATTGTATAATGGTGTATACACCTACAAAAATCCAACATACATACCCACAAAAAGGCCATAAAATCATGAGAGAGTGTAACGGTATACAACTACAGTAGAAACTCTTTTAATTAATACTCGATTATTTAATAAACTCTCTTAAATAATATTTTTGGCCGGTCCCGAGTCGGGGACAACGTGCCAAATTAATAATTCGCTAAAATTATAAGATAATACTTTTTTGATTACCTATGTAGGTCCCATATGAAATATAAATTAATAATGCATTATATATATATATTCAATACATTCATGATTTGCGAAGACTATTTGAAAAATGATTTAATTGTCTTCTTTTTTTGCTAAAATCAATATTACATTGAGTTTCAGCTCTAATTTTTCTTATAATTGTAAGAATTTTTGATGTTGTTTTCTCATAGCTCAACAAGAAATTATTTAATGTGATTGCCTCTTTAATAACCTCGTTTCGCGAAGGGGGATCTATTGTAGAACTTTCATCATCTTCTTCCACATCTTTATCAGTTCCCATAATGTTCTCGATTATTTCTTCATCAGTCAACAACTGTGTAATTTCATTTTCTTACGGATAATTTAGGACATCTGCGACATTCATTGAATTGCGATAGCCAACTTCTCGATTTGCAAGTCTTGAGTGATTTCACTGTTTGTATGTTCATCCAAATTGTCTAAACTTGTGTTATTTGTTGATCGAAGTTTACAATGACGAAAGAAGTTTACAAGTGTACTTGTACGAACATCGATAGTCCATCTTTGAATTGCAAGATTCATTGCATCTAACACATTTATTTTTCTCGGATTTGACGCCCTAACTCATAGCCATACAAAAGACCTCTATAAATCGACGACAATAATGCATTTTAAAAGCTCATATAATCCCTGCGTTAAAAGGTTGAATTTTTGAAGTTGTGTTCGGTGACAAAAAAAAATCAACATTTTGCAGTCCTTCAATATGATATGGTATTTTGTTTGTGTAGAAACTAATTATTTGATATGAAATTTATCTATAAGTTAAGAAAGTATTAATTAATATATAAATTAATAATTATTAATTTATCGGTTAATTAATATCTCGCTTAATTAATAAATTTTGATGGTCCCGACAGCATTAATTTATAGAGTTTCTATTGTATGTACATGCTTATAAAAATCCATTATCTATACCCACAAAACATGCATTTATTATTAAGATAACACAGTGGTGTACAACTATGTACACACCAATAGAAAATCTAAATAATCAACAAGTGGACAACTATCTACACCTGAATAACATAAAATGTGTGTACAACTATGTACATATTAGTGCTTTCCCTAATTTCTTACACTTCAAAATGAATGATATGTGTACAACTATGTATACCTAAATAATTAACATGTGTACAAATATGTACACATTAAAAACCAACATGTGTACAATCATGTACACATTGAGAATATTGCTAAGGAATCAATCCACGGATTTGAAGTCAGTACCACCGACACAATAATTAGCACATATAAAGGTAAAGCAAGAGCTCCAATCAAATACAAAACTCAAAACAATAGTCCTAATACGTGTCATTAAGAACAGTAAAATCGACAAAATAAGGGTGGTACCTGTGGCTACGACCCCCATCACTGCCACTATATCCTCCTCTTCCTTGTGATCTACCTGAGCCACTGCCTCTGTCATCTCACCGAGGCGGTGGGGGTGCAGGAGTCTGTGCACAAGGTTGTTGCCTGTACCAATTGCACCGCGAACAAGAACCAAATGGAAAAATAAATAAATGACAAAATTTAAAGAAGCAAAACAACCTAAACTTTACCTAAAATCAGAACCAACATAAAATTCGTGATCATCGTAAGCTTAAATAATACTTTTTCTACCAAAAAATTATAAGGTCAGGAGCCTAGCAGACCAATGTAAATTTAAGAACAAATATCTCAAGAATAATTAATTTCCTACTTAAACCAATGTACATTTACAAGTACAATATTTCACTGTTTCACATAGTTCCGCTGACACATATAACACCAGCCAATAACTCAAAAAATGATATCACCGTCATTTGACACAATCCTACAAAGCCGTTAAACAAATGATTCCTGACTAAAATAGTCAAGTAACAATGCCACACCTACGGATAAGCCCCATTAAGAAGATGGGGAACAAACTACACAGATATTGCCAACTAACTTCTCCATAACATGATACGAAACAACCCATACATCAAATAAATATCGACCATGGTCGTTAAAAATCTACAGGTGTACAATTATGTACACATTGAAAATCAATAGGTGTATAATTATGTACACCCTGAAAATCCAACCAATCATATGCTAAATCAGAAAACTTATCTGCTATTGAAGCTGTATTTAGTACACTTTTATAGAAAGAGATGGGAACTCCACTTTTATTTACCAAAGCATAAGCTTATGGAGTCATTTTTTTTCACATGTAAACCCTTGTTATTTATGCATGCATAAGCTTATAGAGTCAATTTTCCACATGTGTACCAGTTTGTACACCCCGCTTATTTACCCAAGCATAAACTTTCCACAAGTGTATCAATTTGGACACCCTAGTTTTTCAGCAAGCACAAGCTTATGGAGTCAATTTTTACATATGTACCAGTTTGTACACCCTAGTAACCTAGTTATTTACTCAAGCATAAGCTTATGAAGTCCTCTACGGTATATCACAGGTTGCGTACATAACTAACTCCATGAGGAAATGCAAAACTGACAACAACCATAACACAAAATCTACCGAAAATGAGAATATATTCACAACATATACGTTAACCAACCAGTTGCAATCCACTAATGGCAGCCACACTGTTGATCAATCAAACATATCACTACTCGAGATACATGATATTGGAACATTCCTAATTAGATCCCGTTGGATTTACACACAAACTATCACTACTCGAGTAAGATAAAAGAAATATTATATATAGTTAATCTTCAATTACCTGTATGTTGATTCCAGACTCCACAATTTTTTGGAATTATTCATTAACTCGCATCTGGTCATTTGGCAATTGCTCTTGTATGTGTTTAAACAAAAGTTCAAAGATTGTTGATTACATGTCTGAATAAAAAAGTTCTGGGGTCATACTACTAGTGAACAAACAAATATCGTCATTCAATTTCTACGACGGTACTACCTGAAAATGAAATAAGTGGAGTTGGATACGTGATTCCCACCAAGAAACCAGAGTTAGTGCATAGTGGAAGGAGTCAGGAGATACATAGACACAATAATTGCTAGTACAAGAGAATTGTGAGATCCCATTAAATACACTTATAGTTGTATGCGCACTAACTGCACTAAATGGATCATAGCTGTATGCACACTAACTGCACTAAATGGATCATCTAGGAGATACATTAATATACTGGTAGAGTGTCCAAGCGGGATGAATACACATCACCCAAGTTTAGAGTAAAGATACAAACTTTATGAGATATCAAGCATAGGTACAACCACTTCCGGTGGCAACATATAAGCATAGAGATTAACTAAATAAACTTTATCAGACTACTCATATCAGTTAATAATATTAACAAAACTACTTGAGACCAAAACCATGAATTATGAGATTTTTGGTTCTTTTTTCATTGTCATATGACTAATTAAAAAAAACTCATATAAAGTTTTCTGCATCTCAACTGTAGCGCCCCCCAAGCTAGCAGCTGACTAATCCAAGAGATTAACTAAATAAAGAGGCACTAAGAATCTAAATCACTCACTTAGACATTCAATTTAGAAATCTGCTACAAAAACTTAACCCAAAACTAGCCCCGCTCAAAAATATATATATACAAGGATTCCTCTCAAATGATACATATACAATAGTCATTTGGTTTACAAATAAAATATACAACATAATAAACATAGCAGAAGTTAATCAACTAGTGAACTCAACCCTTGAAGTTGTCGCTGCGCAACTCTGATCTGTCACTGAAACTGAAAGTGGGAACGGGTGAGCACAGCATCCCTAAAAGGGGTGCCCAGTGAAAATAACAACTAACTTTCAAGTAATCATTAATATGATTTGAGGACAATGCAGGTTTTATTGAAAGACGATAATACACGGAAAGACGATAATACATATTGTAGAACTTAACTTTTTCAAAGTAATTTAAAATAACAGTAAACATCCATAAAGAACAGTAAACATCCATAAAGAACAGTAAACATCCATGTATGAGATGTGTGTTGCCGCACATAAGGAAGAGTAATATTGATGCCAATTCCACACCGAATAGGTAATACTGCGTTGTATCGCCCTAGCCATAGAAAATGATATAAAGGAAGAATAATTTTGGCCATGTAATATTGCGGTGTATCGCCCTAGCCATAGAATACTGGATATTGTGTCGGCACACATCTCATACCACACAAAGCACACAAAGATATGCATGAATTTCACAATATAAAGTCACAATATAAAGATTTATAAAACCATAATGAATCCAAGAGAGTTTGTTATCGATTCCCACCTCTTTTGATGGCAGGATACGCCTACCTTGAGATCCACGGTCCACTAGTTCATCCTTTGAATCGATCGTTGTTAATATAGACTAACTGTTAATCACACAAGAAGTCTAAGAATCTAGCCAAAATGGCTCATAAAAGAATCCTACAATTATATCCAATGGTTCTAGGCCAAATTAAGGTTCTACACCTTTTCATTATCTACTTTAACTCATCTAAGGGTTTACTAATCCGATTAGACTGGCTCTATAATCCATTAGCTAAAACTCATGAATGTCTACAACTTTGTAGAAATAAGTCAAAGGCTAATTCAGACCACAAGTGGTTCAATTCATGTCCATAAGGAAACTGGCTATAAGCCCAAATTAACTAAGCAAACCCATTAACTAAGGTCCAGTCCATCTGAGTCAACTAACGGTCATAGGTCAACTAACAGTCAACGTCTAAGTCTAGGTCAAGGTCAACGGTCTACTGGTCTGGTCACACTGATCTGGTTACTGAGTCAAACAGATTCAACTTAGGTTAACAAGGTCAACTCGACTCAGTCAGATTAACTGAGTCAGCTAAGCAAGACGAGACAGACTGAAAAAGCTCAATCAGACAAACCAAAGGTTCTTACCCAAATACAATTCTAACATCAGTTCAATCTATTTCATTTCAATGAATAACTCTAAATTGATTTACAAAGACAATACAACTTACCTATAAGAGCAAAGCAACCCTTCATAGAGACTGCCGTCAAGCCATAACTACAACAACAACAACACTTTCTTGCAACTCACAAACAACTACAAAACCACCACCTACAAATGCAGTAGCTGCAATATCCACAAAGCTTCAACTCAAACAACACTCAAACCTCAACTACAATTCCCATTTGATGACACTCCACTGCTAACTGAATTCCAATCTCAGCCTATACGTCTCAGACTCGAACCACTTCAGCCATTACATTCCATTCATACAACAACAACAATTCAGTTTCATTTCTAAACACAGTCCTCTAACAACTGTTACTTGTGTTTAACTCAACCTTCATCTTCACAGACAACTCAAATCAAATTACTTCAAAGCCTCCCCCATTCACCAATAGATACGGAAGTATCACTGTGGAACTCAAATACATTTGTAACAATAATTCATCTCCAATTCTATACACATTCCATTCTACTCTCAGCCACGCATTGCAACACCATCCGACCTACAACAGCAGTAGCCAACCATAACCCCAACAACCTCATCTTGAATTACATCACTTTAGCCACCACTGCGTCAATACAGTAAAACATAACACTCCTCAAAACATCTAATATCAGTTCCCCTGCAACAACACTACCACTGTATATTTCCATTCTCATCATTTTCATACATACACATTGAACTGCATCAAAAATCAACACAAAACTTCATTCATTCTAATCTCAGTTATAATTCAACTTCCAACTCAAATATCTTAACTTCATTTCAAACCTTAACACCCCAACAGTTCTACTTCATATTCAATTCCAAATAGCTTCAATCATAACACACACATTCAACCATCAACAAGAACAACTTTAAAAAGTTTAACTGAAGAACAGTTACCTTCTAATAGACTCACTCAGACAGTTGGAGTCCAATTCCTTTTTTCCCTTGACCCAATCGAGTAATCGTCTCAAAACTAACAACAACCCACAGTCTTTATCACCTTCTCATAAACACAATTTAACCCTAATTCTGTCAACAGCTTCAATGGATCTCATCTTCAAAACCCTAACTTATCCAATCTCGAATTACTCATCGTCCTTAATCTTAATTCAATCAATTGATCAATACACATCTTAAATCTGTCACTTAAACCTTCGATTTCATCTTCTAGTTCTTCATCTGAATTTTCCAACTCAAACCCTAATTCACCAATACTTCACTGAAATTGTAATTCGGCTACTAATTTTTCTTTATGATTCAATTAACATAAAACCCACCATCAATTACTCAATTTCATCTTCAATAACACAAAAACCTCAATCGATTTCATCTTTCGGAAACCCTAGTTTATCTTCCTCTAATTCACCTCTTCTCTCGAATTCGAATCATCTACAGGTAACAGCTCCATCACCAACAACTAATTATTATTGATTCCCCTAAGTTTCTTTTTGATTTCGACCTCGGAATCCTTTCACAAAATCGCCAGAGGCGATGAACAGAGCAGAAGAAGAAGAATGAATAAGAAAAAATAAAGAAAAGAAAAGAGGATTTATCTTCTCGATCAGTGAAGATAAGACCAAAGAGAAATACTAGGACACCCGCTTTCTTTGATAAGGGCAGCCACAACGTGATTTCAAAAGACTATTTTACACTTCTCACTATTCCGATGATTTCTTCTTCGTCCGATATCCGAATGACACGTTCGAGTAGCCCATTTCGCATAACTTTTCGAGATCTATCTAACGACACTAATTTCGTATCTAGATCGTTCTTATATTAATTTCTATTAATTAACGTTCGTGTTAATCTAATCGATTCATTATCGGCTAAAACATCTCTTGACTGGTCTAATAGCGTTGACGAGCTTGAGGGTATTTACATCAACACCCTCCTATATTCATATGATTATTAACATTACATATTTCTTTAATTTCATAATTTTTTTAATGCTTAATTTGTTGATCTCAAATTCCAAATTTCTCACCGAGTTCTAAACCAAATTAACACTCTTCCAATACAAAAAGCATCAACGAAAACAGGCGAAAATATAAATTAATCCATTGCTTAATTTCCTTACCTTAATATCTTAAATATGTTCCTCTTGTCGTTTCATATGCTTGCGAAAGTTCTTACAAATTGAAAACATCATAATCATCTTCTCCATTCCGAAAGCTACGGATCAAAAACGAAATAAAAATAAAACCCTAGATTGAAGCTTCGAAATTGATTTTGAGCTCAGATCTAGATAAAGATAAATTAGAAGAGAAGAAAATAAATAGTAAGGGGATAAATCATTATAGAAAATCGATGAAGAACTCACTATGTATCAATCATTTTGATTCCAGATCGAAAAGATCAATCATTTTGATTCCAGATCGAAAAGAATTGGAAGATATGTCTCTGTTTTTTCTCCTTAAGTTTCACCAATGATGTGCCGTCACAGACAGCCAAAGAAATGAATTAGTACTTCTATTTTTACAAGAGGGTCGTCTTGGTCATCAAAATAATTGGTTTTATACTAAATCGTAAAAGAAAGGATTAACCCATTCTAGATTCGGTAAATTTGGACCTCCGAGTATGAGGCTATAGTTGGAACGATTTTTTGGGGACTACTCAAAAAAAGGTGGGTGACTACTTTGTGATACAAATGTCCACCCTAAGGGGTGTCCTAAAAGATTAGGGAAGACTAATCTGCCCTTATTCTAACTAACCCTAATAACCCACTAATCTAACCCACTACCCATTAATCTAAAGAAAAAAATCAGTTTCAAAACATCTTTTATTCTTTTCTACTTCTTCATCTTCTTCTTCTTCTTTTCTTTTCCTCTTCTTCTTCTTCGTAGAAATCGACGTTAATCGTCGATTCGAAAAAATTTCATCGTCGATTAATCAATCTTTATAAGCAATGCGTGCCAAGCAAACACCCAGACTTCCAGGATTGAGTCAGGGACTCCCACATATAGTGAATCTCCCAAAACAATTGCTAATTCAAAAACAACTTGAACCACCGTTCAGAGGCAAAATCAATCATCCAACAGCAACCAAGAAGTCCGATTCAAGTGAAATGCAAATCCGCGGGTAATTTCATTCATACCCATTATTTTCAATTCGTTATTTGTTGAAGAAAACGATTAGAAATCATCAAAACCCATTGAAAATGGTAGTTACAGTAGATATTTCAGTTAGGAGATTTTATTTTGTAACCCTAGAATTGGTAACCGAATTTCCAAAAATAAGAAAAGTTCGGTTAAGTATACAAATATCTGGTGACCGAACTATGTAGTTCGGTGTGCTCAAAAAAAAACTTTCGTAACCGAACTCAATTTTTCCATTGACAGTACGAGTTCGGTTTTGTCGGTAACTTCTTTTTCTAACCGAACCTTTCAAATATTTAGTTTGGTGTGCTCGCAAATAAAACTCTTGTAACCGAACTCAATTTTTCCTTTGAAAGAATGAGTTCGGTTTTGTCGATAATTTTTTTTTCTAATCGAACTGTTGAAAAATGTAGTTCGGTTTCCACACAATTTTTTCCAGGTAACCGAACTATAGTCTGTTAACTTCAAGTGTTGTGTTTACTTTATTTTTTAGTTCTATTTAATTTGAGACTACAAAATATTCTCTTATGTTTAGCTAATACTTTGGTTTTTGTTCATTAGGAACAGAGGAAAAAGATTGAAACTACACCTTGATGAGGATTTGAAAACTCCCACCCCTCGTGGAGCAAAATATTTAGATTTCCGAAAACGTGGTCCCACAAATGCTAAACATGGAGGGGGCTCGTTACCGGAAGTCAACCAAGAGAATGTTCGTGATGTAATCCAAGATGTCAATGAAGAGGTGATGGAGAATTCAATTGATAATGTTATTGAAGAAGAGAATGATGATGAAGAAGAGCAAGGAAATGAAGACCAAGGAAATGAAGTGGTTGAACAACAAGGAGAACATGTTAAAAATGTAGAAGAAGAAAAACCAGGACCCGGCAAAGAAGGAGAAGGACAATATGAGGGAGAGGAGGGAGACGATGAAGAGGATGGAGAGGAGGGAGAGGATGATGATGAAGAAGAGGAAGAAGGGGAAGAAGAGGAGAAAGAGAATGATGATGAAGAAGAGCAAGAAATTATTCATGCTAAAGAGAAAAAGAATCCGAAGCCGTCTAGCAAAAGATACTCACACATTCCCCCTGCTAATTTGTGTTTGCCACCAGCGGACCCAACTTATGGTACTCCAAATGATGGAGGGGCAACATTGTTTGGCTACAAACACTCATGGGCTGCGAAGATCTATGCGACAAAGGTATTCTTTAAGTTCATAGTGTTACGTTCTTTTCATATTAATAGTGTTTCGTCAAGTATTAATAGCGTTATGTTCTTTTCGTAGGATCATAACGATGTAGTTCGTCTTATTAAACGTCAAAAGGCGTCCACATGGGATCTTTCTTTGGAGTGTGACGAGTTTGTATCCAAGGTTAAAGAATGTGTGTTATGGAGATCTATTAAGTTAGCACATGTGGAATTTGACACTGTTGCCGTATCCGCATTTCTCGAAAGGCATTATCCCGAGACATATACTATGCATCTTCCATTCAGCGAGATGGGAATTACTCCCGATGATTGCCATAATATCACCGGCTTACCAATGGAAGGTAAATGTCTTCGAGAAGGCTACAACCCCTCAATGAGTTATGAATCTCTTGAAGATTTGGCTCTAAAATGTCTAGGATGGGATGCAAGAAAGTTTTAATGTGAGTTTAGACGTGCTGTGAGGTCCCCTAAACGTGGAGATGAGTATAATCCAAGAGAGGCAGATGGATCATTGGAGAAGAATGTCAAGAAATTCAAGTTGGTAAAGTTGAAGGCATCATTTGGAGAGACAAAAAAAGAAGGTGGAGAAAGGAAAGTTGGTGATGGACAGGGAGACCCTTAGGCATCATGTCACCGCTTATTGGTTATATATGTTAGAATCTGTCATTTTCCCCGGACACTTCGGAAATGGGGTGGATGCACATTATCTACGACTTTTGGATAATCTCGATGAGATGAACAATTACTCTTGGGACACTGGTGTGCTTGCTTTTGTTTTAGAAGAGATGAACAAAGGGTCGAGGATTAAGTGTAATCAAATTGGATTTTACTTAACTCTTGTTAAGGTGAGTTTTTCTACATTGTTAATTAGCAAATTATTCGCTAAATTTTTCTGCTTCCAATTCAATTTTCATGTACGTGGATATTTTCGTATTTTCGCATAGGTTTGGATTTACGACCACTTCCCTAAATTGGGATTGGCTAGGGAAAAAGACCCTTATCCCTATGACCAACCTACAACAGGAAAATGGTTGTTTTTGGATGCACAAAGGAAGTCTAAAGAAGAGCAGTTGACTTCGTTGAGGGAGAGATTGGATGCACTTACGGTGAACGATGTGGCATTTCACCCATACGCCGTACCCGATGATGTCTCTGTAGATGAAGAAGACTTGAATGGTTTTTATATTGTCTCGCCTTACTATGGACCAATTTGGTATCCTTACGGCTACGCAATATATAATCCAAGGAAAGTACTAAGACAATTTTGTTGCGTCCAAATGGATCCCACGTGGAGAATGAAAATTTCAGTTTGCTGGTTTAAGGAACAAAGAACACCGAGAAGTATTTTGAGCCAAAACATCAACCAACTCCTCCTAGCACATTGGAATGCACTTACTAACTACCACTTACCAAAGAGTGATTGTGTACCTTGTGGGGAAGATGTAAATGCATGTGAGGAAGATTATAAGGAGTTTTATGAAGAAATTAGTCATCCTTTTGTGATAAAAAAAGAACAACAAGCTAAGACTGATGCAGTAAAGGCAAAGGCAAAGGCAAATGAGAGGGAGGCTAAGAGAGCTCAGAAGGAGATGCCTATTTGTGGAGAAGAAGCAAAAAGGTTATGGGATAATGTGGTAAGAAAATTTCTTTCTCTTATACTTTTCGGTTGTTTCAAACTATTGAAAAAATATTTACTTGTGCTTAAAGTGGAGAGCCGATGGAGACTAAGGAACAAACCGACTACTACAAGCAGTGGGAGGGTCTTATAACTAAAAGAATGGTGGAGCCAAGTAGGTCTAAGCAACTGAAGAGGGGTCGACAACCAGGAGAAGGTTCAAGTCGGGTTGTGGACAAAACCGGTGGAGGAGATGAAACCCCAAGTGATGAGGACGTTCGACCTAAAACTCGTGGTAAACAAGGAGGTGGTAAGAAGGGACGACAACAAGGCCAAGGTTCAAATCGCGCTGTGGAGGGAACCGGTCGAGGAGATGATACCCCAAGTGATGAGGAAGTTCGACCTAAAACTCGTGCTAAACAAGGTGGTGGTAAAAGGGGTCGAGGAGAAGGTTCAAGTCGCTTTGTGGAGGAAACTGGTCAAGGAGATGATACCACAAGTGATGAGGAAGTTCCACCTAAAACTCGTGGTAAACAAGGAGGTGGTAAGAGGGGTCGTAAAAGTGGTCGTTAGTGATTTCGTATGATTTTAGTTTCAAAAGACATCTTAGTTATGGATTTCATATGGTTTAATTTGGTATGTTTGTGTGTTTTAAACAATTACTTAAGGATTTCGTAGTTTGGTATGTATAACACTTTTATATTTGTTTTAGAACCTTGTCTGTGTTTTCAATTTTTATTGGGTTTTTGTTTTCAATGTTATAAGACTCGAAATGTTGAAATACGGTATGGTTTTCTGACTGCGATTTTTAAACTTGTAAATCGAACTAGTAGTTCGGTAACTTTTGTGACAAATTCCTGGTCACCGAAGTCATAGTTCGGTAACTGTAAAATTCTACCAGTGTAACTGAAGTCATAGTTCCTAGTTACCTCGCAACATTTTCACTGGTTACCGAACTACTCTGTAGGTCAAGCGCTTAGCCTTCATCCATAAGATATTAGTTCGGTTAGCAAAACATAATATGTTAGGTAACCGAAATCTTCTCTGGAGACTCAAATTTTTGCTATTGCACATGTTGGAAAACTCATTCTCTTGATTTATTAATCACATAAACCAACTCTTAGGTTTGTTTTGGAGTGTTTTTGGAATCGTATATATGCTCAGTTTGAGTGTGAGCCTTCACAAAAGAGTTCGGTGAAGACATGTATTTATCACCCAACCGAACTAATTATTCGGTTATCATAGCATAATATATTAGGTAACCGAAATATTCTCTGGAGGCTCAAATTTTTGCTATTGCACATGTTGGAAAACTCATTCTCTTGATGCAGAAATCACATAAACCAACTCTTTGGTTTGTTTTGGAATGTTTTTGGAATCATGTATATGCTCAGTTTGAGTTTGAGCCTTCACAAAAGAGTTCGGTGAAGACATGTAACCGAACACGCGGTTCGGTTTGGTCGCAAGTTTTTAATTCCTAACCGAACTTGTAATTTTTAAATTTCAATTTACTTTATCTGACACAAATATAGTACATAATTTTGAAATTAGAATGTAATAACAAGTAACGGCTAAATTTCTAGCCATTATACACCTAAGTGGTATATATATGTGTCTCATAGTTAACATTTTTGTTACAAAATTTTCAAAAAATGGCAGCTACTAGTCCTAAATTTACTCTTAATGAAGATCTTTCTCTTTGCAGAAACTACATATTATACTATCCAAAAAGGGGTGAAGAACAAAGAATGAATGGTAGTATGAGTCAAAGCCACGGTAAACGGTGACTTCGTCGAAGTACGCCCAACAATATTCAACAATGGCATCTCGTACTTGTTCGTCTTATAAGTGAAATCCATTATTAGAACTTTATGAAAGCATTGAGCCAATTGAACACTCGTCGGATGCGCAATAAAGAGTTGTGTTATCTCTCCTTCCGAATCCACATCCTTTTGAACCGCGTAGTTTTTCTCTTGGGCCAAAAAAACAATTGTTGAATTACTTGTCTATCTCTCCATTCCTTCCTTCTAATTGTCTCAATTGCATTGTAAATTGTGGACAAAGATGAGTGGTTATCTTTGTTATCCTCCTTTAGTATTTGGAGCATTTGAACCGGTGAAATACCCATTGTCCTCATTTTAGCTACCTTGTCCATCTCTTTAGGAGTTAGCTTTGCCGCCATGAAATGTCCTTCAAGATGCTCCGGACGAGGATGATTATGACAACCTTGCATAACCCTATAGAGAACCCATCAACCCAAAGCTTCGTTCAAATTAAATGCAAGCTTGAATGGGCAATGAATCTTCTTTGAGAAAGTTTTGTTCTTCCTATTTGTCTTTCCTTTATAAACATAACCCTTCCTCTTGTGGCTTTTATCGGGATCACCGCTTCTCTCACAAACCATTTCAAAGCGAGTCTTGCTTTATCTCCCATTCAATACTAATACGCACATGTCTTTTTGTGCATGTTGTCTAGCCCAACTCTTTGCATCTTCCGTATTTTTGAATACCAAGTCATTCATGTAGTGATGGGATGTGTCATCGTACAAAATACCAACTGGGGAAGGTTGGTTTTCCATTGGTTCTATTGGATCACATGGAACCTACAAGTAATATCACAACGCCAATACCATAAAAAACGTTTCTTACAAGTTCGGTAATGTAAATTTTTTATCGACCCTACCGAACACAAAGTTCGGTTATGTAGTTTCCAGAAATAAATTGGGGCCTTACTGAACTCGATCTTTAGATTTTCTATGTATAAGTTCGGCAATGAAACTGAAAAAATCGACTAAACCGAACTCGAAGGTTCGGTTAGAAACGCTGCATTTATATTTTCTGCGACATTACCGAACATAAAGTTTGGTAACAAAAGTGCCGATATCGACTCAACCGAACAATGCACTGTAAACTCTATAAAAATAGTTCGGTTACATGTTCTGGAAAAACATAACCGAACTCTAAAAAACCACCATTAACATGTAGTTCGGTTACCTGCGTCTGCTAAATTTAGTAACCGAACTACACATTAAGAACGGTTCGGTTACCTCGCAAGCTAAATTTGGAAACCGAACTAGGTTGACCTAACCGAATTTTTTCCAGAAATTTTGAGTTTGGCCAAATTTTTGCACAATTCAAGCTACATTAACTAAATATGAGGCATACCTGAGTACCCATAGCTTCATCTTCAGGTTGTGGATGATAAAATCCATCATTTGTTTGGTTAGCTTGAGTTTGGGGCAAAAAGCTTTCATCATCTAACAAATAACTCATTTCCGGATCATTAGAAGTATTGACAAATACACTATGAGGTGAAGGGGGTTCTGATTCTGAGGATGAGGTATCATCACATGAATCACCCAAATCATAATTACTAAACTCAAAAAAAGTTTTTTTTGGGTTCACCCATCTTCTTCTTCATATTTCCTTCTTCTTCTTCTTATCTCTCAATAATAATGTTATAACAAAACAATCCCACTAATATAACTCACTAATCAGTAATCACTAACTAATCAGTTACTAATTATTACACAAACACTAATTAATCATCACACTAACTAAGTTTATCATTAAGGGTAAAGTAGGTATTTAAAAAAAATCAGATAAGGGGTGATTGGAAATTACTACCAATAACCACCCAAAAAACTTGAGAGTAGTCCCCCCATTTTTTGAGTAGTCCCCAAAAAACGGTTCTTTAGTTGACAGGACTAGACTGTCCAAAGCCCACTAAAAATGGGAGTAAACTGTTGTAGGGCCTACGGCCCATGGGTGTGCGGCCCAGCTAGATACCTAGGGTTCCCATTCCATGTATATATATGTTATTGTATCCATGTAACCTGGCTAATGATCAATAAGAAACTCTGCCTCTTTCTTTACCATTTTCCTATCTTTTACACTACTAAACGTTATCATGCACGATGATATACCGCAGAGCTTGATTGGATCGGTTAATTCAATTTTTTTTATTTTTCTACATGGATGATTTCGTCAATCTAATGTTGAAATCGCTGGAACCAAATCAGATTAGTTGAATCTATTTTCTCCCATATTTTTTTTCTTCATTCCCCTGGTTTTTGATTTCGGCGTATCAATACAGTTATGACCTTAGGAGGAAGAGAATCTGGGGGAGTGGAGATAATCCTCCGAGAAGAAGAAGAATAACATGTTCGTCTTTTGTTCTGGGAATTTCGTCGGTGGAGAAGATGAGAAGGAGGAATACGGACCCAATTGTCCGTCCGCCCCTGTTCCGGGTCCGTCTACCTGACCCATCTGTCCGCCCATGTTCCGGGTCCGTCTACCCGACCCATATGTATGCCCCTGTTCCGGGTCCGTCTACCCGACTACATTTGCCTCGCCTTTGTTCCGGTCCGTCTACCCGACCCACTGTGAATCGCATTGTTCCGTCCGTCTGCTAATCCATTGTAGCTGCACTGTTCCGGCATCTTGGGATGTGCATGACCAAGTCCGTCCATGTTCTCTCTATGTGTGGATGGAACCAAAGGTCGTCCGGAGGTATGTAACTATTGCGAGTTTTAACTTTGAATACTTGCCGGGCTAATTTGGTTGTTTTTAAAAACATGCCTAGTTCTATTTTATTTTTATTTTGTCTCGAGATAAACCCATATCATATAAACGGTCAACTTAAACTATGATTGTTGATCTCAACCATTAAGAATTTTGGTTTTAATGTTATTTTTGTTCCCTTGAATATGATATCGTCTATGGTTGAATGGTGTCTTTTGTTCAATTGGTTGTACCAACTCGATTCAAATATATTTATTTGGGGTTTAGAAGTACTTGAACTCCATTATTGCGTACTTTATATTTTCTTCCAAAAATTTGAATGTTCCGTGGAATGTAATCCACTTGCTCGACTGTTAATCTGTCAGTAGTTTATACGTTCAAATAAAATCACATGTATTCCAATTTTTGTGGAAGAACTCACAAAATATTATATGAGTCAGAAAATTTCCATTTCTTTACTTCATCCATGATACTACCGAACTAGTACATGTTGAAGTATGACAACAAGAGAACTATCTTTAGTTATATATTCAACATAAAGTAAGTGGTTGGCATGTATAGTGAGATTCTCTTGGCCTATTGAGATAAAAACAATTCTCAAATTAAGCTAAATGTAGCAAAATTGAAAATGGAAAGAACCCCGATGTAATTAGGGTTAGACGTACCGACTCATATAAAGAATGTGAAAAGGGACATATATATCATGAGACAAAAATATTTTTTTTTTCACAGCAGTAATGACACTAAAGTACATGTATCAATTGAACATGGGATGAAGCTAAAATATAATTCTAGCTCCCATCATAAATGAAGGAGTTGGAAATGCACCTGGTCATAGGTGTTGGTATATACAATGCAATGTGTGTATCATAATAGCAACCAATTTTCACATCAACTTTAATGGCAACAAGAACTTTGCCGGGCCAATTGACTATCTTATTCAGTTGAACTAGATCAAATATCTGCACCTATGGAATGAAAACACGAGACATAAATTCTCTAAAGAACTTGAGATATATTGGGTGAAACGTAATATATATTCAGTCTAAAGTACTTGAGTTGAATCCCACTTTTATTACGTAATAAGGCCACACCACTTATTAAAACTCTCAAGAAATTCTCATAGTTGTTTTTCTTCCACTAGCTTAAGGAATTTAAACTAGTTGTTGAACTATTTCCTTATAATGTGACTACGAGGATTGCATCATCGAGCGCAACACTGCTCAGAAAATTTGTTTTCAAGATAGAACAAATTAAGACGTCAAAATCTCTATATGTACCGAGAGATAATCACACCTTGTTAAATTCCAAAGAAACCCATGCAAATGGATATCATGTGGAACATGACTGTGATGATAATGTAATTGATTGCATCTTTTATAGTCATTAATGTATTTGGAAGGAAACATACTTTAGAGAGATTAATGAGTCAATTTAGTGAAATGTAAATCACTATAGTATTAATTTGGATTATTGAATCCATATTGACTCCGACGATGAAATGTTGGAAATTGACTCATACGGACTTTGACATAATCATAAAGGCACTTTGGTTGTGACATGATTTTTCGTTTTGAAAGGACTCATACGTACATTGATGTGTTTGAGTGGACGAGACAACGAGAAAAAGATTGACAGAATGCGAAGTACGACATATCTCTCAATAAGTGTTTTCTAAAGTACTAGATGCACAACCCTCCTCCCTCCGATTATGCTTTTAAGTAAGAGAACACATCACTCATTTTACAAAGTCTTCAGTAAAACAGGATCGAGACCATCCTAAGATGCAAATGGTAAACAATCCATATTACGAAATTTAGAAAAAAATTCATGCAGAATGCGGACCATTTAAGTGACTTATGGCTCTGGTGAATGTTTTGACATTTTGGACTAGTTATATTTCCCAAGAAATTTGCGTTTAAAAACTCCTAGCACATATTACACAATACAAAGTGCAAAGGCTCACCACCCTTATTAATGCTAGAGAATTTACATCAAAATGACTTGATGAATATTGCATGTTTAATAGGATCAATATAGAGCATTTTATACCCAATGGTCTCGCAGAGGCTACCATCAAAGGTTACAGATGGTGCCTAAGGAATAGGTTATGAGTACCAACCTATCTTTTATTGCTTTGGGGATATGAAATATTACACGCATCTTACTTAATTCGTTTTTAGAACCCAATATTAGTCAACCTTTTATGCGTACCAGTTGGTAACTGGATTTAAGCCTGACATTCGTGTTCTTACGCATTTTTTGTTGCACTATATATGTGCCATTACGACTCTACATCGTACTATGATGGGTCTTCAAAACTGTTAAGTAGTTATGTTGGAAATGAGTTCCCAAAAAAATTATCCGCATTTTAAAACTTTTGGCAGGAGATCTCTTACCGCTAGATTTGCGGGTTATCACTTTAATGAGACAGTCTTCCCGTCGTTAGGGGGAGATAAGAAAAAGTATTTTCTAAAGGAGCGACAGGAATTGTCGTGGTGTGTTCCCACCGTGTCTCATATTGATTCTTGTACTACACAAATGTAAATGTGCAGTGATAAAGAATATTCGATTTTCAGAATGTACACTGATGTTGCTAAAGTGATGAGATCACACATACCAGCTGCAAACTGTTGATGGTGGATTTTCATTTGAGGTTAAAATTGTAAAAACCAGAAAAAATTATGCGCTGACATCTTGTAAAAGATAAAGCCATTAATAAGTGTTGGATACTCCCTCACTTAATTCACCAAGAATGGAGCATGTGGCAACAATCCCATTATGTGAATACATGAAATTCCTCCAGGTTGGAGCATGTGGCAACAATTCCATCCTGTGAATTTCATATCATCCTTGTATTTCCAGTACTCATTATCAGTGTGGTATGACGACTGAGTGTTACTCTTACAGAGTAACACGAACCTCCAAGCACTATAATGAAACCATGTACGAAATACCCGTACAGGATGACTCTCGGTGTGTTATACTAGCCCGATTGAGCCCCCTCGGTGTGTTATACTAGCTCGATTGAGCATCCGGATTGACAGTATCGGTCCGGATATGATCGCAAATCATCCAACTCCATAAGCAAGATTGGATGACCCTGATCAATTCCATTACCCCCAAGCAGGTATGGGATACCCACTGCCGACCCCGCATGGTCGGCCATTGGCCTAGCTTGCCAAAAAACGTTCATACCAAGCATAATGGACGGAAAACCCTAAATTAGGGTTTGCGGCATATTACATGTGTCGCAAGCAGGTCTCAACCATCCATCTTCGCAGGTATAGATGGAGGGTGTAGATGTAGACTCAAAGGGCCCAGAGCATGTCGACACGATCACCGTGGGCCCGCCACGTACTTGACCAATCGGTCGGGACCAACCATGGTTGGTTGTCCCAATTCGTACGCCCAAAGGGAGCATGGTCACACGGCTATGAAAGCCAAAATTAGGGTTTCAAGCCATCACGAGCGTCCTTCTTCTCTCGGCACGAATGGAGGGTCACAGATTAGATTAAGCAGTCCTGGTCATACCAAAGATGACCACCGTGGGCCCGTCTATCCCCTCACTTGATCGGCCAAGGCATATCATGCCTGACCATCCCAAAACGCACGTCCAAACTTGCGTGGTCACACCTCCCAAACCGCAAACTAATCTCGACCGCTCAACTTCGCGGGACGATTTGAGTGGTTCGGATCACGTTTTCATGGGATAATCGGTATAGGCGTGAACACCAGCCTACCATCTTCACGTCAAACCAACCGGCCAAGACCGACCAAGTTAGGTCGTCTTGGAACACGCGTGGAAAAAAGCATGGTGCGCGGCTTTTGCGGCATCAAATTCCTATTGCAAAATCGATCTCAACCACTCCTCTTTGCTTCGGTCAAATTGAGTGGCCTAGATCGCACCTTCATGGGATAATGAGATATGGACGTGTACACCGGCATGTTGTCTACACACATGCCCTGGTCGGTCCTCTCCAAAGCCCTTCCCATGCTTGGTTTCGACCAAGTCAAGAGTGATGCCTCGCGCACCTCTTCAAAACCCTAATTTCATTAACGGTCGCAGATGAGTGTCTCAAAGATCATCTCATCCAGTCCAACTTCACCAAACTTGGTTATACAACCCTGGTCGAGTTAGTTGGTCGGTGAGGGGTCATTACCCATCACTTTACCACACCATGATGCGATGACTGCATAAAATACACACGATACTTCACAAGTATCAACTTCCGAATAACGCAATTATTCAAATCAGCATTACATGCTACCTATCGTGGATCCACGATCCACACATTCCAGACATCAATCATGTCACAAACTGGGGGGATACATATTGGGGTATTGGTCTGGCGGTTTACAGCGTGCAGCGTGTAACGCGCCATCACAAGAACGTGTTAGGAAGTTATGGACGGTTAGCGGTGACAGGAGAAGTGGGCAAGACCGGTCGTGTATCACCAACACACAACTCCACTACTCCATCACTCCACTTCCTCCACTTCCCACGAGAGACGTGAATAAGGCTCAATGACTTGTATAAATAGGTTATCCGCCCTATTTCCAGGACAAGGGAGAAAACAGAAAAAACAACAAGAAAACACCCGAGCCTGCTTACACCGATCGTAAGCTTGTTCACTTTCCTGTTACAAGTCATAAGCAAGTCTACACCTTCACAATATCAACACCTTCTTCGCTTCCTCCCTAAGATCAACCCCATCTCCTTCACTTTGTGACCGAAACAAGTCTGGGAACGGGCATTTCTTGGTTTAGGCCGGACTTGCAAAGATTGATCTCTCGAATCTACAAGCACTCACCGCGCAGTGCATTTGTTTAAGGTTTAAATTCATTCCTCATCCACACCCCAAATTACCAAATTCTGCAGGAGTAGTTTTCACCCATAAACAATTGGCGACCACAGTGGGAGGTTGATCTCTCGGTTGCACAAAATCGAATTCTCAATTTTTTTCGGTTTCCATCTCGCAATGTATCCGAGAAACCACGGGTGGTTCGGATATCATGGGAAGTATAGTTAGAATGCTTTGGAGGATGTCTTGGCAAATCAAGCCAGTATCACCGGAAGGCGGAGAGCGAAACATTCCGCCTTTTGAATGATATAACATCACAATTACAAGAAGGGTCGGCGTGCATCTACTCGGGCAATGCAAGAAACGTCAATCCTTAGTCAAGAGTCACACCTTTACCAAAGTGGAGAGGCAAAAGAGCGCGTAATCAGCGGAGATTCGGGAAAGACGAACAACATGTTCCAGTCAACAATGAAGAACCGAGGCAACTCCACAGAGGAAAGGACTTGTCCTAGTACTACAACGTCTACCGGATAAAGAAAGGGAGCCCATGGCCTATGGAGCCTGTTAGAAAGATTTATATCTCAAAACTCTTGTTGAAGCCGGAAGACTGTCCAATCCGCACCGCCTTTCATCCAAGCGAATAAATGCTTGAGGAAGGAGAGATCGATCAGAAACACATGAATACGAGAGGATGGGAGCGTTCAATTCGATCACTCGGCAAAGTGACATTACGACACCTTCCACATCTCTTTACCTGAGCAAGCGATCCGCGGATATGATGGCACTCGCAAACCTTCCAACTTCATCTCCGGAGAGCGTGCTCCACATCAAAGCCTCGTAGGGACATCACAACGCCCACTAACACGGAAGAGCCGGACTCAAGGTACTTACATTTCCCCTTCCCAATGAAGAAGATTCGGAACTATTGGAGGCGTGGGTACGAAATGGAGAGGTGGAGCTACCCACTGTATGGCGTCCGCCTGCGATCAAGAAGTAATGAACCCGAGGTACTGTCATTTCCACCGGTTCCTCCATCACCCCACCAAAGGGAACGCAACGCTTTGAAGCGCATTGTTCGGGAGAAGCTTGGTTCGGAGGGATAGCTGCGAGAAATTAGTGCGGAGGATTTCTTAGAGAGGCTACTCCGGTTTGATACAAGTAAGGCTTCAAAACAAGTAAGTTTTATTCAGCAATTTTACAAGAAAGATAGTTTTAGAATTCACTGGGGACTTAGCGTCCCACGCATGGAGAAAGAGGCTCAGTGGTCAAACACCACATTTATTTCCCTTCATACCTCCCTTTTACGAGACATTTGCAATCTCATATGATATGCGCAACCATTCATGACCAAGATGCAAATTCCATTTAAAATAACCTCTTTCAGAAAAAATTATTCACAAAACTATCTCAATATACCAATTCAATTACCTATTCAAAACCGGAAGTCAAATTACGAAAGGAAATCCTCACTATCACTCAAAAAGAAAAGCATCTAAAAGAAGAGGCAAGTATATAGCACGAATCCTTCAAGGAAAGTCCTTCAGCAACAACTCGTCCTTCTGGGCAAGAGCGACTTTCATCCTTTGAAGTACAGCTTGCTTCAGCTTCAACTCCTCAGACAACTTTTCAACCTCTTCTTCCTGGCGAGTGACGCTTTCTGCAGAAGGGGCTTCACCTTGTAATTTACGGAGCTCCGAATCTCGGAGAACCTTTTGAAGAACCAAGGAGCATTGAAGTCGACTTTGCACAAACACATCTCGATGGCACTTCCCGGACTTCAATCATCTCCTCGAAATCGTTTCGACCAGTCGCGACGCTCATCCCATGGATAGAAAATAAAGCCTCTGAACGCGGTTGACCAATGCAAGACGACTCTTGAGCTTCAAAGTGGTAGCAATGTGACCATGTTTCTCCCATATTTCCGTATACAACTCTTTGAACCGAACCGGCACGCTGAATCCACCAACCAACACATGACCCGGATAAGGGACAAAGAAAAGGAGGATCGAACAAAGCCCCGTGCCGCATCACCGTAATTCACCAACCACGGGAGCTTTGTCGATTGCGGGAGGCCTTTCGGAAGAAGTCACCACAATAGCCATATTCACCGGAACCCGCTCAGACGGATTTCAAGGGGAGCCGCCTCATGTTGCAGAGACGCTACCTTTCTTATACTCCTTCCCATCTACTTCGCTCCTGGGTACTAATTTCCATCACGACCCGTCAACAAGATCACTCGGGAGGCGGCTTGTCCAACCGAGCTTGCATCATCTCTGTCATGGTCGGGAAAAGGAGCGGTTTCTCCAGACTTCTCGGATGAAGATCAGTGCCGCGGACTTCTCAAAGATGAAGATCAAGATCGCCGGACTTATCGGATGAAGATCGATGGCCGGGACCTCTCAGCATGAGGGCCAACATTACCAGCCTTCTCATTCTGAATGCGCGCCAACCTCGTGAAGACATTCTCTTTCGGAATCCCCTGATTTCAAGCAAGAATTACTCTTAGAAAGATTCACCCTGGAGAAATAAAGGAACCAACGGAAGAGATTTAAATACCCGCATATTAGAGGAATTGAGGATCACCGAACCACATGCCTCTTCTTGGATCTCTCTCTGCTTGGGACTGCAAATCCTCGGATCTGGTCCGTTTGGCCGAAGTGGCTTCAACCGGAAATGTTTTTTTCAAAACGTCGAAGATGGTTCACACGGAAACTGTCACAATACTCTCCGAAATTCTGGAAAATCAACGATTTTTGCTCCAAAATTCCTTGTACTTATCGGTTACCAGGGTTTCTCCCAATAGGCCGAAGGAAGGCTCACCCGTTCCAAAAACACGTCGAAGATTAAGAATATTCGGGAGGAATTCTCTCGGAACCCCTGGTGGAAGGATAAATGGGACACCCGAGATCAAACCCCATTTGACGAGCCGCCCACAATATTGTACGGAGTCACGGTAAATTCTTCGTTGAATAAAGACGGGACATATCACGGGATGCGGTTGTGCATGTAAACAATTTCCCCAGATCTCATAGTCTTAACATCGATGCGCAACACAACATCGGGTCCATGAAGCAATAACAAAAGTCTTTGGGTGAACAACGAAGGGTGGACCGGCCCCCATGGACGGAAATCTACTGAGAAGACACATTGTCAAATGTGTCCACAAGTCTCGCACCGGCTCGGGACGCCTCTTATTCTAGCGGAGTATTCTCGAGCCACCATACAAGTTGGTGAGCAAATTTGCGGGGTTGGAGCATAGCTTTTGAAGTTTTCCCATAAGAATGCCTGAAGAAAAGCGAAGTGAACGTGCGATTCCACCTTCTTGTACCCGTTAGAAACATGCATGTCCATTGCTAAGGCGTCCGGATGAGAATACAAACGATCCAAGGAACAAGGCACCCGGGGAAAGAACTTTACCTTTTGCCGACTTTATAGCGATCTTAACAAGGTCACCTCTAATGGTCTTCTTTCCCGAACCATCGTCGAATATATCTCTAGATAGCCATAAAGACAGAACGCAATCACACCGAGCTCATTTTCCAACTCTTGATCCGGCTCAGGTCCGCAGGGAGACCACTCCGACACCCACCAGTGTAAAGCATCTCGTATCTTTTTTCTCCTCCTTGTCCAGTTGTCGAATTCCGCCACCTTTTGAAGTATAGCATCATAGTTACGTTGCTCGTATCGGAGAGATCGTAAGAAAGACTTCCGACAAGAACAGGCGGGTTCATTAATGCAGCTACACTCTCCGGGGTAATAGTCATCTCTCCCCATCTAGATATGGTGTATGAGTAGAAATACGCCACCGAGAAATGAAGGTAATCAAACCCGCAGCGTCTTTCTTAATTTCAAGAGCAGGCAGATGCCATGACCGCATTGAGGATTTGCGGCGAAAGAAAATTATCTTTAATGTCCTTATTACTCAACATGCGTCTCATCCATCCTTCATAAGAACCCGGTGGAGTATGGCAGATCTTGAAGTCAATAGGGGAAGGCGGATATTCATTTCTCCGGAGACAAAATCTCATCACAAGTCTTTGAAGAAGAAAATGGATCAAAGATCCATATTTTCGAATCGGAAACAGGACTATCTTATGAGAAGGATGCCTTCTAATGTTTGGAAAAGGAGAGGTAAACAACTCATCATCGATGTTCGGCATATCTTTGAAGCCGTCAACGCTTCGGCTTGGAACCAAACATTATCTCCGAAGACATCTCAACAGAGTTCTTTTCTTCATTCCACAATGAAAATATGAGTTAGAACTTGTATGAAAAACGCATGGGGCATGTAGTCACGCATGACAAGACTCAACCCACGTTGAAATACACAAAAGCTGGGATTGGGTCCAAGCACCAAGATATCATTCCAAGTCCTGTATTGGTTTCAATTAGGTACAAGTTTCGATCGGTATTGGTTTCAAGTCCGGGTACAAGTTTCGATCTGGTATTGGTTTCAAATCGATCGAGCATATGTGGGTGGGACCCACGTTCGGATCAAACACAAGGTGGGACTACATTCACCGGCATGTATTACAACACGGTTTTCTCATGATCATGGGAATTATGTTTACGAAATCCAAGCCAAAGTCTCTTCCTAAGCTACAATCTAAGAAGCTAGTTTTGCATGCAATGGTGGAAAGAAGCAAAAACAACATGGTCATGGATTCACGGGTTGTTTCAATTGACGTATCAACCTTGGTGGAAAAAACTAAGCATATACATGTCTTACAAAAGGGGTTTACCTAACAAACTAGGGTTTTACCTTTATAAAAAAAAAAAAAAAAAAAAAAAGCCGGAAACTTACCGTGGACGGACGGTGGCGCACGGCAAAAATCCGCAACTCCAGCCGGCAGTCGGTAGGAGAGCGGGTGGTCACGGACGGAGCCGCTTCACAATAAAAAAAAAAAAAAATCGTGAGAAAAAAGCAAAGAGGTTGGTCTCTTTTATAGACAAAAATTAGAAGAATCCCAATCGAACAAGGATACCTCTTTTGTTTGGATTCCTCTTTTGATTCAAATACCCAAAGAAGGAAACCGGTCCCACCAAAGGATTCCATACAAGCATGACGGCGTGGGCAACTAGCGGTCGGCCAACACTCTTCCGGGTAAACTCCTCTTATCCTGTCTTTCTCACATATGTATGTCACCATCTCATGCCTACCCCACAATAGTGTAACCATTATGTGCTAGGCAGGGGACTTAATGTTGATGGTGGATTTTCATTTGAGGTTAAAATTGTAAAAACCAGAAAAAATTATGCGCTGACATCTTGTAAAAGATAAATCCATTAATAAGTGTTGGATACTCCCTCACTTAATTCACCAAGAAAGGAGCATGTGGCAACAATCCCATTCTGTGAATACACGAAATTCCTCCAGGTTGGAGCATGTGGCAACAATCCCATCCTGTGAATTTCATATCAACCTTGTATTTCCAGTACTCATTATCAGTGTGGCATGACGACTGAGTGTTACTCTTACAGAGTAACACGAACCTCCAAGCACTATAATGAAACCATGTACGAAATACCCGTATAGGCTGACTCTCGGTGTGTTATGCTAGCCCGATTGAGCCCCTCTCGGTGTGTTATACTAGCCCGATTGAGCATCCGGATTGATCAGATCGGTCGGATATGATCGCAGCCATCCAACTCCATAAGCATGATTGGATGACCCGGATCAATTCCATTACCCCCAAGCGGTATGGGATACCCACCTGCCACCCCGCATGGTCGGCCATTGTCCTAGCTTGCCAAAAAAACGTTCATACCAAGCATTATGGACTAAAACCCTAAATTAGGGTTTGCGGCATATTACATGTGTCGCAGCAGTCTCAACCATCCATCTTCGCAGTATAGATGGAGGGTGTAGATGTAGACTCAAAGGGCCCAGAGCATGTCGACACGATCACCATGGGCCCGCCTACGTACTTGACCAATCGGTCAGGACCAACCATGGTTGGTCGTCCCAATTCGTACGCCCAAAGGGAGAATGGTCACACGGCTATGAAAGCCAAAATTAGGGTTTCAAGCCATCACGAGCGTCCATCTTCTCCTAAGCACGAATGGAGGGTCACAAATTAGATTAAGCGTGTCCGATCATACCAAAGATGACCATCGTGGGCCCGTCTATCCCTCACTTGATCGGCCAAGGCATATCATACCCGACCATCCCAAAACGCACGTCCAAACTTGCGTGGTCACACCTCCCAAACCGCAAACTAATCTCGACCGCTCAACTTTGCTTCGGACGATTTGAGTGGTTCGAGATCACGTTTTCATGGGATAATCGGGTGGCGTGAACACCAGCCTACCATCTTCATGTCAAACCAACCGGACAAGACCGACCAAGTTAGGTCGTCTTGGAACACGCGCTGAAAAAAAAGCATGGTGCGCGCTTTTGCGGCATCAAATTCCTATTGCAAAATCGATCTCAACCACTCCTCTTTGCGGTCAAATTGAGTGGCCTAGATCGCACCTTCATGGGATAGTGAGATATGGACGTGTACACCGACATGTTGTCTACACACATGCCCGGTCGGTCCTCTCCAAAGCCCTTCCCATGCTTGGTTTCGACCAAGCTGAAGAGTGATGCCTGCGCACCTCTTCAAAACTCTAATTTCATTAACGGTCGCAGATGAGTGTCTCAAAGATCATCTCATCCGTCCAACTTCACCATCTTGGTTATACAACCCCGGTCGTAGTTAGTTGGTCGGTGAGGCGTCATTACCCATCACTTTACCACACCATGATGCAAAGACTCATAAAATACACACGATACTTCACAAGTATCAACTTCCCCGAATAACGCAATTATTCAAATCAAGCATTACATGCTACCTATCGTGGATCCACGATCCACACATTCCGACATCAATCATGTCACAAATCGGGGGATACATACTGGGGTATTGGTCTCAGCGGTTTACAGCGTGCAGCGTGCAACGCGCCATCACAAGAACGTGTTAGGAAGTTATGGACGGTTAGCGGTGACAGGAGAAGTGGGCAAGACCGGTCGTGTATCACCAACACACAACTCCACTACTCCATCACTCCACTTCCTCCACTTCCCACGAGAGACGTGAATAAGGCTCAATGACTTGTATAAATAGGTTCTCCGCCCTATTTCCAGACAAGGGAGAAAAAACAGAGAAAAGCAACAAGAAAACACCCGGAGCCTGCTTACACCGATCGTAAGCTTGTTCACTTTCCTGTTACAAGTCATAAGCAAGTCTACACCTTCACAATCTCAACACCTTCTTCGCTTCCCTCCCTAAGTTCAACCCCATCTCCTTCACTTTGTGACCGAAACAAGTCCGGAACGACCATTTCTTGGTTTAGGCCGGACTTGCACAAATTGATCTCTCGAATCTACAAGCACTCACCGCGCAGTGCATTTGTTTAAGGTTTAAATTCATTCCTCATCCACACCCCAAATTACCAAATTCTGCAGGAGTAGTTTTCACCCATAAACACAAACCTACCTGCAAAGTTACAAATCCTCGATGCGGGATATACTCCATAGACTAAGGTGTTGTAACTACACTCAGTGCAAGTGTGGTTGAGGCCGTGGCTCAAAAAAGGAAGTAGGTAAGTAAGGCACAACTTATTTATATCATCCGAAATCATCTCATAATATTGTCTCTGAATATGTCCATGAATCAAACTGGAGGACGCTCCGAAGTTTTAAATGATTCTAGAGAACAATGAAATCCTGACGGATTATTAGAATGCATATGAGTCAATGGAAGGATCATGCGTGCACAATGATGATATAATCCATAAATAATTGCTCCATAAGTAGAGCACAATGAGATCGAACCATGCTTTATTTTGATTAATTTCAAATAAATAGCATATTTGGCCTGCGCAATCCAGGTAGAACTTAGTTTTTTGACAAATATACGGGTATTTGGTGTGGTAGTGCTAACCAACCTAATGTAAAGCATGTGGGACATATGTGGATATTTGTCACAAAGTGTAGTGAGAAGAATGAGGTCTTAAAGTATAAAGAATCACCTTGTGGCGCGAGGTTTCTCACAAACCCCTGGATCGCTTACTCTTTTGAACATCATAATGTTCAGTTAATCAGTTTGCTTGGTAGTTTCAAAAGAACTTGAAACATATTAGATGTGGTTATATCTTTGGAGATTTAGACTCAAAGATATTTGCAAAAGTGCATGATGGCCTTTTGCTTCCCAAGTCGAATGACTCTAAACCACGAGTGTGTTTGCGATTACAACTGGAACACTCACTTATTGATTTAAACAATCAAAGCGGATGTGGTATACCCGTCTAAGTGACTATATGATTGGGAAGGGATAAACAAGTAAGGTTTCGTGCCATGCGTATTAAATAAGTTCCTGATTCAGAATTATAGCTATCTATGTCGACGGTATGGACATGATAAGTACTCTTAATGGAATAAGAGATCTTACAAGCTATTTAAAATATGAATTTGAGATGAAAATCCCGGGATATTTCGATCTTATCTATGTTCTAAACTAGAAGATCGAGCTTGTGGTATATTATTCCACCTGTTTGCATATGTCCATTGTCAGGAAATTTAACAAGGACGTGCATGCTGCTAGTACTCCCATGATTAGTCGAGTTTCAAATGTACATAAATGACCAATTCGACTAAAGGAAAATAACGCAGTTGGGCCGGGAGATGAACTTTCCTTATCTAAGTATAATAGACGCATTATTGTACTTAGCATAATGTACTCGACAAAATGTTACATCCTTAATGAACTTGTTAGCTAGATATAGCTCAGTGCCAACGCAACGTCATTGGAATGGTATAATGAATGTAATCATGTGCTTAAAATTAACCATTGACATAAATTTGTTTTATCCATGCAAAGACATAAAAAGGAATGCTAACGAAAGTGCAATCCAAAGGTTGTTGATTATAAAGGAACAATAATCTCTTCTCCAACGAAAGTAATCAGGGGGAGATATGGCAGACTATTTTCTAGGTCATTACCGATATTCAGTTTCGAAAAGTACATGACTAAAGGAACAGACTGGAAAAACTCTGAAAGTAATCAGGGGGATGATAGACACATTTTTGTGTCTATTTTGTTCTCAATGTTCTATATTGTCAGGGCTCATTTTTGTACTTATTATGGTCTTTTATGTCTGTGTAGGTATTTTTGGCCAATAAACATTTTTGGAAAAATCGGCTCGAAAAGTTGTCTAAAGCACCCGGAGGAATTGTTATTGTCACCCAAAATTTGGATAAGGGGCACCCCCAGGACACCCCCAAGTCAGCTGTTATTCGCACCCCACTCTGGATAGGGGGCGACCATCATCTTCCCCGTTTGAAATTGAAACTGGCGGGAATTTTTGGTTTTCACGAATTTATGGTTTGTGATTTGGACGTGTTTTAGGCGGATTCAATCGCTGAAACTTCTTGGGACAACTGTATTGGACTGAACAGGGATGATATGTTCTCCGGAATCGAAAGAGCTGGGCTAGATAATCCTGTTGAGGCTAAACATAGGAGGATAGTTGTTCAAGGGTTTTTGAAGATGTTCTGTGGATAATCAATCACCGAAATTGATTGGGCTAGACTTATTTAACTTAAACAGGACTGGTATGATGGGTTAACTCGTCTGAATTGGGCTGGATCACGAGATTGAGACATAACAGGGGAAGATACTTTCTCGGGTTTTTGTGTGATTACGTGACAGAGTCAGCTCGTGTTTTTGATTGGTATCATCCTGTTTCAACAAAACAGGGAAGGTATGTGTTGGAAGTTCGACTAAAAAGGGAGTCACGTGATTATCTCATGAAAACAGAGTTGGAAAGACACTCGGCTATTCTCTGAGCTATTTTTGGAAAGATTGCACGTATTCTCTGTGTGTTTGAATTATTCTGAAGCTTCTATCAATAAGTTGGAATGTGTTGAGATATTGCAGACGCGTGAGAAAGGAATGAATGGAAAGAAAATCTGCGTAACATGCAGCGAAGTAAATAGAGAATATATGAAGTTATTACAAGGATTTTGGCGACTCGTCGAGTATATTAGGGTGTTTGGGGGTCATAGAAGGAGATGGAGTGATTGGGGAGATTTTAGAACACTACAGAGCGAGAAAAATTAAGTTACAGAGAATATCTTTCTACTGGTGTATAACTGAAGAACACGAAGAACAAACGCTGCCAAAGCCTGTCGTTAAAAACCGTGGTTTATTCTTGGTTTTGCAAATGATCTTTGCGCGGCGACAAATCAACAACACTTTTCAACTATCGTTCATCTGTAATGAAGGTATTTGCAATGACTCACAAGCGTTGTAATTCCCGATTTTTCACCATTTTTGTCTCCTTTTCATCATTTGTAAACACTTTGAGCAATGAAATTATATATTGAGTGTGTTTCCAACATGATGAGTTAAACCCAATCCTTGGGGCTATGGAGGAAGCCGTTGTTTCGGTAAAAGTGGTACATTTCTATTTTTAATTAATTATAACAACTCTATTATGATTTTTGCATTGAACTAAAAATTATTTATATGATTTTGATTAGTTGGGTGTATTTTCTCTTGATAGAATATGCTTACTTTAGGGTTTTGATGTTCTATGCTTGGATTAACATCTATTCTTTTGGAAATCTACATGTCTAGGCAACAATATTAAAATCAATTTGAATGCTGGGTTGCATAATTATTATTTTATTAAATCACTAATATCGGCCAATGGCGAATTCCTAGCCCCATCCTCTCCGTAATTTCCACAAACACCTTTTCATTTGAGTTTGTTATTTTTATTTATAAGAATTAAGTCTAAAAAAATCTGCTTTCACAAGTCACAACAAACTTTTTACTACAACATCATTGAAAATAACCATCAATTTTTGGCGCCGCCGACGCGGACTTGTCTTTAGGCTAGAGTTTTTAGATTTTTTTTTCTTTTTTAGGTTTTTATTTGTTTTATTTTTCTTCTTTACGTTTTTGGGTTTTTGTCTTTTCCTTACAGAATTTGGAATTTGGAGCGAAAGAAAATTTTGCCAAAGCTTTTGGTGAATACTTCAAGACTTGGAGTAAAAGGCAAAGCGAAAGTAGCAAAAGAAGAAGATTTTTTTTTATTTTATAAAAAAAAGAGAGACATTTTATTTTTTTTTAGATATTTTTATTTTTTTTAGACTTTCCTTTTCTTTTGCACTTTATTTTTGGACTTTGGACTTTAAACTTTGGGACATTATTTTTAAACCCTACGGAAGGGTAGTTTAAATATAAACTGTGTGCAGAGAAGGACGGCGATTACGATATCTCCTCGGCCCCTTGGGTTCGTACATGACATAGGAGTCGTGGACCGAGTCGACTACGACGGTTCATCCCCCGCCTGGAACGGGAGGTAAGTTTGTTGAAACACTCGCGAATCCCCTGTCAGCGAGTTACTGTATTCCTTCGTTTGCATATATGCTGAGGAATTGAAAACGGTTGCTTTAATTTCCTAGTAAAGGGCAAGGACTGCCCATACAAGATAAGGGTTCGGATTTCATCACCATTCTCTTCTTGCCCTCCTTAGGAAAACTATACTTAACGCGAACCTAAGCTTTAAAATTTGGAATAAAACGAGACCTATAGGGTAATGATCTTAATAGGAAAGTCGGTCGAAAAATATTGGTTACTCTTTTAAGCATACTTCGAATTCATGATGGTTTTTGTGAGTTGAATGCGTGACTGCGCCGCCTTGTAATGCCGGTGAGGCCTTGGGTATCAAAGCTCCACGCATCTTCTCTCGCCTCTATTCAACTTACTTCAACTCGGATTGATTCCAGAGAGGTTTGCTCAGATTGTAACGAGTTCCTTTTCGAAAGATTAGAAGCTGTTCTAGAAACAATCTAAGTGGAGCCATCATACTTTTTGTTTGCTAGAAATCATTAGGTTTGCTGTGGTGGAGTCATCCTTGTTTGTGTTTGCATAAAACTTCCCTTCCTTTTAGGATTTTTTTCTTCTTTTGTTCTTCTAGTGTATGCCCGAGGTTATTAGAGAGCGGGCTTGGAAAAGAGACAATCTAGGTCGATTGATTAGTGAAAAACCTAGTAATTCTTCTTGTGGAAGCGGGGAGCTCGAAGACTCTTCTTTTGAGAGCCCAGTTTTTGAAACTTCAGTTTTGAGAATCTGTCTCTTCGTGAGGAAAGTACCCCTAGTACTTCAGCTGTGCCATCGATGGCAACTTTGAAAGATTACATGTTCCCAACTAGGACCAACCGAGCTTCGTGCATTAAATTGCCAGCCAATACGGCTAATTTCGAGATAAAACCTAGTATTCTTCGATGATCCCTATATTCTTAGGAAAAGATGATGAGAACCCTTATTTTCATATTAGGGACTTTGAGGAAATTTGTGGGACAGTTAGAATAAAAGACCTTACCGACGAAGTTTTGAAACTTAAGATGTTCCTCTTTTCCTTAAAAGATAAAGCCAAGACTCAAGCTAAACAACCTACCATCCGAATCCATTGAAACATGGCAGGAACTTATTGCTTCTTTCTATATGAAATTCTACCCTAAGCATAAAACTGCAGTTGTTAGGCAGAAAATTAGTGCTAGTGTGCAACAAGAGGGAGAGTCTCTTTATAGGTTTTTAGAGAGATTCAATGATCTCCTATCCCAGTGTCCTCACTATGGATTTGATAATATGAAACTTGTAGAGATTATTTATGATGGTTTAGATTATTCGACCAAAGCCATGGTCGAGTCTATGTGCGCTGGTGAGTTCACTAGTAAAAATGCTGATGATGCCTTTACCTTCTTAGGAGTTGTCGCTGAAAAATCCCAACAGTTAATAAAAGACTCTTAGTTAATAAAAGTAGCACCAATATGGTAAATACGAGTTTTGCATCAGATGCTAAGTTTGTTGCTTTGTCTAGAAGGTTAGAAGCTTTGGAAATGGGTCAGTCTAAAAATAGGTCCCTTGTTGAACCTAATAGAGCCTCTCAAGTCTCTAGTTGTGGAATAGAGCCCGATAACTCATTTTGGGAAGGTCAGGTTAGTGAAGAGCAAGCTCATGCGTCTATAACAATGCTAGGTTTGAGAACCGTCAGAAGTTTGACCCATACTCGAGACCTACAACCCTGGTTGGAGAAACCATCCTAATTTTTCTTGGTCTAAGGGCTAGAATCAAGGTCGGTCTAGTAATTCTCAGCCTCCCCGTGTTTTGGTTATACTCGTAACCCTTCAGTCAAACCCAGTTTTAACACATCCGAGAAAAAGATCTCTACCTTAGAAGAAGCTCTTACTATGTTAGTAAAGAACCATGATATGTTATCAGCTAACCACCTTAGCTTTCAACAAGAAACCATGCAGAACCATAAGGATAATTCCCAGACTCTTGCTAAATTATAACTTCAAGTCGGCCAAATAGCTAAGTATTTAAGTGAGAGATAAGAAGGTAAGTTTCCTAGTCAAACTCAACCCAATCCTAGGGGGGTCCATCAAATATCTTTAGTTGGTGAGGAATCATCAAACCATGTGAACTCGATAAAAACCCTTATGAGCGGTAAAACAGTAGACAATAAGGTAGTCATGCCTAGTGAACATATTGTAGTTCCACATTCTACTTCCCAAGAGGAACCCGTAACTGAGGAAACTGAAACAATCCCTAAGGAGTCCCAAGAAATTCCTGATAGGATTACCTTTGTGCCTAGAGCCCCATATCCGCAGTTGTTAGCCCCAACAAAGAAGGAGTCGACATTCAACGAGATAATGGAAATATTTAAACAGGTGAACATCAATATTCCATTATTAGAAGCAATTAGGCAGATGCCTGCTTATGCCAAGTTCCTTAAAGATCTTTGTACACGAAAGCGTAGGCTTAATGTCCAAAAGAAGCCTTTTAGCCGGTCAAGTAAGTTCCATTCTTCCAACCAAACACCCCTAAGTATAAGGACCCCGGATGCCCCACCATTTCTTGTGCGATAGGTAATCACATGGTCTATAAAGCTTTACTTGACTTAGGAGCTAGTGTTAACTTACTCCCGTATCATGTATACACCCAGCTAGGTCTTGGTAAGTTGAAACCGACTAAAATGACACTACAATTAGGCCGATATGTCTCACAAAGTTCCTCGTGGTGTCATAGAGGATGTTCTGATTGAGGTTGATAAGTTTATTTATCCAAAGGATTTCGTTGTTCTAGACACCCACCTATTCAGACCCTAGTTCTCAAATCCCGGTGATTCTAGGTCGCCCATTTTTAGCCACAGTTAACGCTGTCATCAACTGTAGGACCGGGCTTATGAACATATCCTTTGGTAATATGACCACTGAACTAAATGTCTTTAATGTTACCAGACAACCCTCTGATAATGATGATTTAGAAGAAGTGAATATGATTAGCACTTTAGTTCAAGATTTAGTTCAGATAATTGGCATGACACTTTCTTTGGGAGATTCTTTAGATGAATTTGAGGAAACCATTCTCTTAGACCGGATGTGTGATCAATATTTAGAAGAAGCCCTTGTGTATTTTAAAGACTCTACGGACCTGAAAATCCAGGCAATAGTGTTAGGTCTTTCGAGAATAATGATGACCCTAAGTTTGGGGGTAGAGAACTAGAAGAATCTCTTGAGTATTTTAAGGACTCTGAAGATCCGGAAATTCAAGAAATAGTTAGAGGTTTGTCTGTGAGTAATGAAAACCCTAAGTTTGGGGGTAGTGATGGTTCTTGTGATTGTCATGTATCCCTAATTAGAGTCCCTAACTTGGGACTCGAGCCATTTGCGTCTGAGATATTACTCGAGTCTATTCAGACTTAGCAACCCGATCCTCCTGATACTGTCCAGGAGGTAACCCAGGTATTAGAGACCCATTTTTCGGATGAACCTATTTATCGAGACACACATATGAAGTTCAATAACGCGCCCCAAATAAACCCAGTTGTCTTGACAGATACCTTAGATGAGAATGTGCTCCTTCTATTCATTTTTCTGAACCAGTGCAGTTGTCTGATATTGGTGTTAGCTCTATTTGGTCTTATGGACCCACAACTATTTCGGCTATTGGTGTATGACTTTGGAAGGTGAAGATCCTTTTTGAGGTATTTGATGTCCTGGGTCAAGACTTTAAACTTAGAACTCCTTGGGAGGTATCCCTTGCTCATGCAACACGGTAATATTTTTCCTCATTTCCTTCTAGTGGTAACTGTTTCTCCTTGTTCATGTTTTTAATTTCATCTTTAGAACATTGAGGACAATGTTAGATTTAAGTTTGGGGGTATGGGAGAAACTTTTTAGTTGCAATAAATAAAACTCCAGAGCCTAGAAATTTATGCCTATTAAGGTTGGCACTAACCAATCTAAGTGGATGGAAGCATCTTGGTTGTAGGAGTTGAGGAACCAATCTGACTAGATGGAAACATCTATAGAGTCTATTCATAAAAGCACAGAGCTCAGGTGTTAGAAGAAAAAAAACATGGTAGTTTCGCCATATCTCGTTGAATCCTTTTCACTTCTGTTTTTATTTTTATTTTTAAATATGTTTTTAAGTGATTTGGTGGGGCACACGATTCAAGTTATTACCATTGCTAGGTGAAATAGAGAGATTGAGATACAAAAAAAAATAAAAAAAAAAAATTTGAGACCAGACCATCAGACCAACCAGAATAAATTCAATAAAGTCGACCACTGGTGCCCTTGTATATGCCAGTTTTGTTGACCTAGAGTTAGGATTATCGACCGCTGGTCCCCTTGTATATGCCAGTTGTGTTGAAATTAGTTTGACCGGTATCTCAGTCCATTAGGATAGGTTCACCTTGACGGAGGCCTTCAAACAGATATGGGAAACACCGTTCACCTTAATCAACATCAAAACCATCTACGTTTTTCTCTACATCCATCTTCTTAATCTTTCCATGTGATTGGTTGACTCCGGTTATGATGTACAAAAAATATCTGAGTAGAGCTCTGTGACTTATATATGAATTTTAGTATGCTTGAGTGCAAACTCGTGTACATCAATTGGAATTTCGCATCAGGGTACTTCCTCCTGTAGTCAATAAGTATGCCAACCAAGGAGATTCTTTAGTGCCTTACAAGGTTCTGTGTAGATAGCTAGGGTCTGGAGTATAAAGGTTTTGTGGGTACACCTCTGGTAAACCCTCCGGAGACAACACTCCGCCGCTAAGGCCACTTAGCGGTTTAATGGCTTGCTACACGTGCTAAGTGTAGTCTTTTTATTTTCTAGATTAGATTTGCTCGAGGACTACCAAATAATAAGTTTGGGGGTATTTGATACACATTTTTGTGTCTATTTTGTTCTCAATGTTCTATATTGTCAGGGCTCATTTTTGTACTTATTATGGTCTTTTATGTCTGTGTAGGTATTTTTGGCCAATAAACATTTTTGGAAAAATCGGCTCGAAAAGTTGTCTAAAGCACCCGAAGGAATTGTTATTGGCACCCATAATTTGGATAAGGGGCACCCCCTGGACACCCCCAAGGCAGCTGCTATTCGCACCCCCACTATGGATAGGGGGCGACCATCATCTTCCCCGTTTGAAATTGAAACTGGCGGGAATTTTTGGTTTTCACGGCAGAATTTAGGGTTTGTGATTTGGACGTGTTTTAGGCGGATTCAATCGCTGAAACTTCTTGGGACAACTGTATTGGACTGAACAGGGATGATATGTTCTCCGGAATCGAAAGAGTTGGGCTAGATAATCCTGTTGAGGCTAAACAGGGGAGGATAGTTGCTCAAGGGTTTTTGAAGATGTTTTGTGGATAATCAATCACCGAAATTGATTGGGCTAGACTTATTTAACTTAAACAGGACTGGTATGATGGGTTAACTCGTCTGAATTGGGATGGATCACGAGATTGAGACATAACAGGGGAAGATACTTTCTCGGGTTTTTGTGTGATTACGTGACAGAGTCAGCTCGTGTTTTAGATTGGTATCATCCTGTTTCAACAAAACATGGAAGGTATGTGTTGGAAGTTCGAGTAAAAAGGGAGTCACGTGATTATCTCATGAAAACAGAGTTGGAAAGATACTCGGCTATTCTCTGAGCTATTTTTGGGAAGATTGCACGTATTCTATGTATGTTTGAATTATTCTGAAGCTTCTATCAATAAGTTGGAATGTGCTGAGATGCTGCAGACGCGTGAGAAAGGAATGAATGGAAAGAAAATATGCGTAACATGCAGCAAAGTAAATAGAGAATATATGAAGTTATTACAAGGATTTTGGCGACCTGTCGAGTATATTAGGGTGTTTGGGGGTCATAGAAGGAGATGGAGTGATTGGGGAGATTTTAGAACACTACAGAGCGAGAAAAATTAAGTTACAGAGAATATCTTTCTACTGGTGTATAACTGAAGAACACGAAGAACAAACGCTGCCAAAGCCTGTCGTTAAAAAACCGTGGATTATTCTTGGTTTTGCAACAATCTTTTGCGCGACAAATAACAAAGACTTTTCAACTATTGTTCACTGTAACAGTGTATTTGCAACGACTCACAAGCGTTGCAATTCCTGATTTTTCACCATTTTTGTCTCCTTTTCATCATTTGTAAACACTTTGAGCAATGAAATTATATATTGAGTGTGTTTCCAACATGATGAGTTAAACCCAATCCTTGGGGCTATGGAGGAAGCCGTTGTTTCAGTTTAAGTGGTACATTTCTATTTTTAATTAAATATAACAACTCTATTATGATTTTTGCATTGAACTAAAAATTGTTTATATGATTTTGATTAGTTGGGTGTATTTTATCTTGATAGAATATGCTTGCTTTAGGGTTTTGATGTTCTATGCTTGGATTAACATCTATTCTTTTGGAAATCCACATGTCTAGGCAATAATATTAGAATCAATTTGAATGCTGGGTTGCATAATTATAATTTTTTTAAATCACTAATATCGGCCAATGGTGAATTCCTAGCCCCATCCTCTCCATAATTTCCACAAACACCTTGTAGTTGCAGGAAATCCTACACTACACCCCTCACAATAATCCACACAACTAAGACATTTGAAGATGAATAATAATGATTTTATTGATCAATTCCTTGAATGTTTACAAGATAAGATAGAAAAGAGCTAAAGAAATTACAATCACCACACACTTTCTCTCTCCTAATGACTTGTCTAACACTCTGAAAAAGATCTCTCTCCCAACAGGCTTATTCAACTCTTTATATAGGGTAGTACACAATGGATGACAAATAAGCTTTGTCCTTTATTTTCGGGAATGACTTGCAAATATCGCAAGTGTACAAGTATTCATTCTCGCAGCTCTCCTAAATTTCGCTAGGTCTTCACACTTTTCTCGTGTTTTGGCTGTCGTCATTCATTGCGTCATTTATATTACTCTTCTGCGACGCCCTCGCAATGTTGTTGTTTATTGATCTAGCGAAGTATTGATGTCGCGATATTCTGATCCTACAAAGGCAAACCACGCCTACCTTGAAATCCACAATCCACTAGTTCATCCTCTGAATCGTTCGTTGTTATCTCGCGAAATACTGATGTTGCGATATTCAGATCCTACATCTTGCCTCTTCTCATGTCTTCTCTGCGAAGAAGAGAATGTCATGAGAACTAGTATTTTGAAATGCCGCAACTGCTCATCTTTATCTGTTACAATCCCGTACTTTTACACGGAATTTATTATACATGTTTCTTCTTCCACTCTTTTCTTGACACGTCTCTTTCAACCGTTTTTTCTTGACCATTCACATCCCCTCTCGCATTAAATGCATTTGTATTCCCGAGAATTCTTCTCTCTATATATAGTTTTCTCACCCTCCTCTTCTTCTTTTTTACTTTCTCTCTGCAACTTTTCTTCAACTCTCTTCTTCCGCAATTTATGTTTCACATCAGAAATCTTCCTTTTCTTCTTTCTCTTGATCTTCGATTCTCTAATCATTCCCATACTCTAAAAATGGCTCCATCTCGGTCGTAAATATGAAACCCTTTTAGATGAAACTCAAAAGAAATTACAAGAGAAGGGTTTCACCTTGTCTACTATTCCCAATCAAGAATCTTCATCTATTCTTTCTCGCAAAGTTGTTTATCGATCATCGTGTGATGATCAGAAAATCATAATCTCGCTAGGTCAAATCCTCGCAGTCTTCCCATTCCTCTCTACAATCCCGAACTCGCCCTTATTCTATGAAATTCTTGCTCATGAGAAATTCTCGCGAGCTATTTATCAATTGAGTGGTGATTGCATCCGTCTAATGCTTGAATTCGCCAATCGTGGTGCCGGTAAGGGGTCTCTATATACCGATAATGTCGAGATCCTAATTTCGCAAACTTAGAGATAGTCGGCAAAAGTACACGGTAGAAAACTTTTTTTGAAAATTATGAAGTGATAAATATGAAGAATGATAAATCTCGCTGGGGTGCTCGATTGAAAAGAAAAGAGAACATTCCCGATGATAAGATACTCATGTTAGATATTGATTGGCACTCTAGCAAGAACAATGTTCCTCGCTACTCTAAAGATGAGAGGTGGTCTGTCTTTCCACTATTTTTGAACGGGCCTTACATTTTAGGTTCCCATGTACTCCCTGCGAATCTCGCAAATTATTATCCTTGGGTATTTAATCGGCCCGAGAAAGCAAAAGAGGTACATTTTCTAATTTACGTTAAACCTGCAATGTTTCCTTCTTTTTATATCTACTGAGTTTGCGAAATTTTCAGATCATTAAGTTGAGAAAGAGTTATGAAAGAAATCCAAAGCCAAGTACTTTGGCTATACTTCGCTCAATCACGGATGAAGTAAGAAATATTTTCTCTTGTTATTCACAATATTGTTGCCTCTGTTTCTTATCTTCATTCGTGTATGTAGGTTGGTGTTGTAGTTGCCACAGGAGGAAACCTCAAAAGTCATGAGAAATAAAAGAAAGGGTAAAGGCCCTCTTTACAAGAAAAATCTGTCAACCGCCTTCTAAAAGGCAAAAGACCCATCCTTCTTCTCGCTCAAGTCCTCAATCTAGTGAAAGTTCTGATGAAGAAGACGATGATGTAGATACTTCTACCGCGAAGGAGGATCACCCAACTGAATCTCCTATGACGTTATTGTCTAATATCTTTTCAGACTCCATGCAAGGACTTGGAGATGATCACCTTTCTGGTATATGCGAAGCTCTCGCAAGTATATGTGATGCTTCTTTACTGGAGGGTAATGAGTCTCTTCAAGGGATCTCCAGATCATTGACTCCCAATTTCTTGAATGCACTCAGTGCCTTGGTATGTCTATGTTTCTCTATTCCTTATAATTTTTAATTTTAGACCATATATTAATAGCTTCTTCATCTTTCTTTATAGTCTGGAAGAGCTTCCTTTGTTGTTGCCTTAGATCTTGAGAAGAGGCGCAACAACCTTGAAAAGAAAAACCTTCAGCTTAAGGAGAAGAATAAAGAACTAGAAGTTGAATCTCGCAAGAAGAATGAAAATGAGATTGTCGCTCTTCGCGAAAAAATTCAGCAATTGGAATCTGAATCTTCTACTCAAAAGAATAAAATTTCTACCCTTCAAAGTGCTAATCAACAACTCTATGGTACAAAACTCTTCTCTTTTCCTCGTTTTTATTTTGTCATTTATTTTTCTTTGCCTGACTTATCATTTTCGCAGACATTTATAATCTTTCCGAAGAAGCCATCCTTCTCCATTCATTTCCTGAGCCTATGGATAATGATGCTCTTCTTGCTCATCTCAACGAATCTTTAAGTAGTTCGTCGAACAAAATTAACTCTCTTTCAATAAATGAACTTCGAACCAAATTCCATCTTTTAGTAATTGAGCATAGATCTAGTTTAGGTTTAGCCAACCGATTTAAACGTTTATATCTTAGCTCCCACGAGAATAATAATATTCTAAGGAAGAAAATTAGTAGCCTTATAGATGACAAGGATCGCATTGCTAATCAAGGTGCACAAGCATTATCGAAGTTCCAAAAAACCCTTCTTGAAGTCCAAATTGAACGAGATGAATCTCTTCGCCAAAACACCATACTTAATGAGCGAGAAAATCAAATTCGTTCACTTCTTGTAATAAATAATGATGATGAATTCGCTTGAATGTGAAAGTTCTAGATAATGCCGTAAATAACTTAGGTGTTAACGCTCGCCTTCATGCTGATCATACTACCTTGGTTAAAGATATGATTTCGACGAGAAGGTTGTTAACTGTTCTTCTTTATTTTACCACTTCTTTTTTGTGAAATTGTTATTAGGTTACTGACTCATTATCATACGTTCGCAGAAGCTGAGAAGAGATATCAAACAAGGATTGAAGAACTTGAATCTGAAAAAGAACAACTTGCAAAGAACCTCTCTCTTCGCAACGACAAATATTCCATGTTGAAGAAGCAATTACAAGCTACACAAAGCGAATTTCAATAATAATGTTGTTCGTTTTCGCAATCAAACTATTAAGACAGGTTTGCGATGACCACAGTATTCCTCATTCTTCATATCCTTGTCTTCTTGATGAAATTCCTGAAGATATACCTTCCTTTGATGTTTCTGATAGTGAAGCTAGTGAAGAGGAAGAATCTGATAAAGAATCTGATGACAAAGAAGAATGAACTGAGAGATAGCTCCATTTTCCTTTTTTTCTTCTTGTGATATATGTACATATATTTTTTTAACCTTCCATCTTTGTAATTTCTCACCGTAAATCTATCATATGGAAATAAATAATAAATTTTTACTGTAATCATTCCCATACTTGCCTCTGTTATTTATTTTCATATGAGAGATTATATCGATAATCTTTAAGTAATAATACTTCTTATTTTCGCAATTGTTGTTGCTAACCCTTCACAAATAAATGAAGAAATATAACCGTATTCGCAAGATTATTTGCTTACTCGATTTCTTGTGTTATCTTATCTTCATTTATGTTGAAATTCATCATTGCGACAAGATCGCAGACGTCTTTTACATTTTCATGTAATGACCCATTGATCTTGCCTTAACATTGTTTTTGTGTGGTCTTATTTTGCCTTCCTAGTTAAAGGTCTTATTTTGCCACCCCTCATTTTGCGTCAATATGACAGTCTAAATATTCTTACGAACATAAAGTCCCATGACATTGCCGTCTTGCAACAAAATCGCAGGACGTCGTTACACTTTCATGTAACGACCCATTGATCTTGTCTTATCATTTCTTTAGTATTATTGCCTCTGCGGATGTTTTTGTTGCGACAATATGACAGGCCTAAAAATTCTTGCGAACTTGAAGTCCCATGACATTGCCGTCTTGCGACGAAATCGCAGGACGTCTTTACACTTGCATGTAAAGACCCATTGATCTCGTCTTACCCTCGTGTTAGTATTATTGCCTCTTCAGATCATCGCACAAATATGACAAGCCTAAATTTTCTTGCGAAAATAGAGCCTCATGACATTTGCGTCTTTTGACACTTATCGACTCCCTAATGGAGAGTGCCGCCTTATCATCTCCCCGGTTGCCCCTTCAAGGAGGCGTACATCGACCATACAAGACTAGCTCCTCCCATCCTGTCTTAACAACAACCAGTTGTTTTCGCAGCCTCTTATCCCTTATACCTATAGGGCTTATGGTTACGAGATCGCACCCTAAGTGGAGTTTTCTTCGGTAGAGTGCGGCATGTGCCAAGACTTGCCAAGAATGGCCGAGACACTTCAAATGCCCCTGCACTCTTGGCTCAACCGTGTACCTCGGCGCCTTGGTCATACACTCGACTCCTTGGAAGAGACCCTCGGTCGTCCAACCAGTATAACCTTATATATATAGTTGGAAATCCAAGGTATCTCTCCTGGGATGGGTTTTATTGACCCCAAATTTTCATGACTCGGAGTTCCGGGGCGGTGTAACCTTTTCCCCGAGCCATGTCAAGAGATACCCCCTTATATGACGCACTTTAGGTCTTACATTTGCCTCTTTGCGAAATATCATTCGCGAACTAGGTGTACGCCATAAAGGTTCGTCCCATTCACTCATTCTTTCATTTCTGTCAATTCTTGTAATCATTCATTGATTTTTGATTATTTCTTCTCGTCTTCTTTGCGAAATTTTCATACAATCTTGCTTCATTTGCTGTGATCTCGCTGTAATTATTTAACTAAACTTTCGTTATATTCATTCTCGCGAAACTTTCGCGTACTCCTTCTTCGATCATCACATTCTTTGTATTTTTGACATGTTTTTGTCATCATTTTTTTTTTTTTTTTTTACACAACTCTAAAATCAATTATTTACTTCTTGCACTTCTTACTCTTGTTGCTCTCTGTTTCTTCATTCATATTCCCTGATATTTCCTTCCCTTTTGCGAGAGCATCGGAATTTCCAATTGTTTTCAAGCATCGTTCTCGCAATATATCCTCATCTCACTTCTATTGTGTCCACCATCAGTCTTTCTCTTCTTTGTTCGTCTTTGATATTCCGCTTCCAATTCTTCTTTTGAGTAGCCCTTTCCTCGCAAGATTCCACTTCAACTTCATAGCATTTTTGTCCCTCAGCCCAATCTCCTTTTATAACTCCAACACCACTGGGATGTGGAAATTTGATGCACTGGTGGTAAGTTGATGCTACACCCAAGATCTCATGCAACCAAGGTCGCCCAATTAATGCATTATAGGGGGATTCCACATCGACTATGCAAAACAAGATTTCGATTGATAATCCATTCAATGGTATTCGCATGCGAGCTTATCTCCTTTAGGTTTATTAGCAGTACCATTAAAACCATAAATCTTATAGGTTGAAGGTATCAAATCTTCATCTTTGCCCCCATAGTCTTGTAGGTGTGGTAAAAAATGATGTTTACTGAGCTTCCAAAGATCAATTAAGATTCTATTTATTGCCCATGAATTTTCTCGCACCATCACTTTCATCATCAACGGTTTTGGATTAATTTCTAATCTTACCACTAATGGACTATCATGCAACTCGCCACCTTCGAGTAATTCTTCATGCGGTAAAATAAATAATGCAAGCTTGCCATTCTTTCAAGGTGGCGATGACTTCGCGATATTCATTACTTCTCTATTGTCAACATCTCTTGCGAAACCCTACCGAGAACACTACCATGAAAATCTTCAATTGTCCTGTGTCATTTAATGTACGATAGAGTTGCGAGAACAAGTTTTTGGCCTTTGTTCTAACTTCTACTATAAATGTTTCTTTCCCTTTTGTCGTATTTACTCGTGATTTTCCTGAGGTGTTGGTAATGGTTGAGTCTTTTCTTCACATTTTAAGAATTGGTTTAGCTTCCTTGATCTATCATTCTCGAGGATGATTCTTTTTATATTCCTACAATCATTCGTTAAGTGTCCATGAAAATGGTGATAGGAACAGAATTCATGACTTCTGTCACCTGGAGGTGGTTCATTCCCCATGTTCCATGGTGAAGGTATGTTTTCCATCGAGATTATAGCTTCTCATATCTTCTCCACACTAGCGTTTAGTGGTGACATCTTGATTTCTTCCCATACGACTCTATGACCTCGCTGTCCTCTATGATAATTCTGCCTCTGGCCTCCATAAGTCTCTTGTGGATTATGCCTCTGACCTCCATAGGTTTCTTGCGGTTGATCAAGCCTTTGAATTTTATTATTTCCTCCACGGTTGTAGAAATTTCTTTCTCTTTCAAATTCTTCCTGATCGCGACTTCCCATAGCTACCAACTTTTGCTGACCATCATCCGGGTATCCTCACTCCTTGTTGACCTTGCGAGGTACTCGCCACGTTGTTTATCAATTTGGGTAACAAACTTGCATTCGAGCTTCCGAACTTGTATTTGCGACAGGGTATGATTCCATCTCATTTTGCTTTTCCTCTAGAGCAATATACTCCTCCTGAAGCTCTCGCAACTCAGTCATTGTGATTGTATTTTTGACTCTAAAAATTTGAATATATAACAAATTTTTCGCAAACATAGCATTAATGAATGATAAGATGAGATATCTCTCCTCCACTCGGCCAGCCATTTCGCTACACATTGTCTTCCATCTCACAGTTAGATGCTTCAAACTTTCACCAACCCTTTGTTTTAACCCAAATAAATCTTCAATACAAGGTCGCGAGGAATTATTACTTATATATGCCCCTAAAAATATAGCCGCAAGTGATTGAAAGATGTTATTGTATTCTTCTTTTGTAGCCCTTCAAACCATTTCAAAGCTTCTCTGTCAGGACTTGATGCAAAATATTTGCACAATATAGCATCATGATTCTCCCATTGTAGCATACATCTCATATAAGCTTTGATATGTCAGACGCACAAGTTGTTCCATCGAAAATGCTTTGTTAATGTCGGAAAATTGCACTTCGGTGGTATTCCTCTTAATTGTATCTCTTGGGTGAATGGAGTTTTCGCAGCTTCTTCTATTGCTTCATCCAACCTGTCTCTTTCCTCCTCCCCTTTTCTCATTCATCATTCCTCTCATTTCTCGCCAATTCTCTCAAAATTTATTCATTTACATCGAATTTGAATCCATTGGTCTTTTTAGTTCCGCTTCTCTTCGCCTGCGTTCATGTCTACTTTGACTTTCTTGTTCATCATTCTCTTCTCGTATTTCTCTGCGATCTTCTCCTTCATTTCTTTCGCGAATTCGCACACCGTTATATCTATCAATTTCTCTTCTTTGGTGCCTATCAGCTCTCCTTTGTGCTTTTTCATATTCTTCATTAATATTATCATTGTTGCGATTTTGTTCTCGCCTTCTTTCTCGATTATCATGATTATTCTGGCGAATTTCCTCTTCTAACTCCTGTTCTTCCATTTCTGCTCTCAATCTTTCTCTCTCGCGAGATAGACGTGCTTGTTCGGCATAGTGTCTTTCAATTTCAATTTCATCTTCAATTTCTTTTTGTTTCCTCCGTGCTTCTCTCCCATGCAATATTCTTCTTCCTTCTTCTTGATTTTCTTCATCCATTGGATGATTCTGCTCCTGACGCTGCATATTTCCTTGGTTTCCACCATTCTGCTCATTTTGAAGAGTCTCGGGACGTGGGATATAGCGATCTTCCATCATTTCTCTTCTCTCGCATTGTTCTGTGCCTCGATTTTTCGCTTCTTCTTGGTTTTCTTCATCAGCATTTTCTGTAGGTAAAATTCTCCTTCTTTCCTCTCTAACTGATCTTGAGCTTGACCTCGTAGTGCTTCTCGACCTTCTGTTTTGTAATCTCATGTTTTCCATCCTCAGCTCATGATTCTGTCTTGTCAAGTTTGCACGTTCCTCTGCCTCTAATCGTCTCTCTTCATGTATTGTTTGCCTCAACGCCTCTAATGCTGCGATCTCTTCATTTCCACGAATTATTTCTCCATTCCCTTATCGGTCTCTCCCCTCTTGTCCATTATTTACCAATTGTTGTTCTTCTCCCCCTTCGTCCACAGAGTCTGATATCCAAGTATGCACGCTTACTCTATCATAATCCACCGTTCTATCCGCTACTGGTTGAATTGGTGATTGAATTTGATTTTCTTCATCATTCCTTAAGTTCCTTCTTGAGGATTCTTCCATTTCATTTCTCTCTTCTCCGGCAAGTCTCCTACTCCTTCTAACAGTTGTGGGTTGCTCGGATGCATTTCTCATTCTAGCCATTTCTTGATTTTGGAAAACTGTTGAAAATTATATGAAATTCCTTCCCTTCTACTCCAAATTCTTTCAAATCACGATGTCAATCCTTACTCTCCTCCATGTTTCTAGCGCCAATATGTAGTTGCAGGAAATCCTACACTACACCCCTCACAATAATCCACACAACTAAGACATTTGAAGATGAATAATAATGATTTTATTGATCAATTCCTTGAATGTTTACAAGATAAGATAGAAAAGAGCTAAAGAAATTACAATCACCACACACTTTCTCTCTCCTAATGACTTGTCTAACACTCCGAAAAAGATCTCCCCCATAACAGGATTATTCAACTCTTTATATAGGGTAGTACACAATGGATGACAGCTAAGCTGTCCTTTATTTTCGGGAATGACTTGCGAAATATCGCAAGTGTACAAGTATTCATTCTCGCAGCTCTCCTAAATTTCGCTAGGTCTTCACACTTTTCTCGTGTTTTGGCTGTCGTCATTCATTGCGTCATTTATATTACTCTTCTGCGACGCCCTCGTAATGCTGTTGTTTATTGATCTCGCGAAGTATTGATGTCGCGATATTCTGATCCTACAAAGGCAAACCAAGCGTACCTTGAAATCCACAATCCACTAGTTCATCCTCTGAATCGTTCGTTGTTATCTCCCGAAATACTGATGTTGCGATATTCAGATCCTACACACCTTTTCATTTGAGTTTGTTATTTTTATTTATAAGAATCAAGTCTAAAAAAATCTGTTTTCACAAGTCTCAACGAACTTTTTACTATAACATCATTGAAAATAACCATCAGGGGAGATGCCGACATCAGGGGGAGGATCCAAAGATATGATGTCGACATAATTTACTTCGAAATTGAAGGTGTGTTGTACTCTTTTTCCTTTCGATCGAGAATAGTTTTTCCCAAAGGGTTTTGTTACTCAACAAGGTTTTTAGCGATACAATACTAAAAGCATCAAGTATGTTGAATGTTGAAGACATAAAGATCATGTTGATATTATTAGAAATATCCGAATCAAAGAAATGAAACACGATAGCCCGTTAAGCAATGTAACTTCCAGAATCTACAACATGGTTCTATAAACATCCAAGTCACCAAAGTAAAGTGTGATAAAATACTTTTGACTGCATTAGACTAATGAAAATTGTATGGCATCAGGGGGAGCATCTAATGGTGTTTTGAACTCTTTTCCTTCACCGAGGTTACTTTTTCCTACAAGGTTTTGTTTCTCGGCAAGGTTTTTAATGAGACAACAACAAACACCGGGAAGTAATTTCCCAACTAAGGATATTGTCTTTCCCACAAGGATTTTATACCTTTAGAGTTGTGAAGAAACTAGTCAACTTCAACGGAACAAAGTAATCATCTGCAAAAGATCATCTTTACTTGCATCTGTCACGTTGTACTATTTTCCCTTCTTCAAGGTTTTAGGGTTTTCCTTGTCAAGGTTTTAATGAGGCAACATATTCGAGTCGAACTATGTTCTAAGTTTGTTTCATATTGTACTCTTTTTCTTTAGTTCCGGTCTTGTCCCTCTGGGTTATCCTGACGAAGTTTTAACGAGGCAATTAACTTAGACTCGTCGGTCTTTGAAGATCGTATTGCATGTGATGAACTGCATGTAAAGTACGATATAACATGTGAAGTACTACATGTGAATAGTTGTATCAAGGTTTTGTCCCACTGGATTTTTCCTTGTCAAAGTTTAATGAGTCAATTGATTTCAGCACAATAATCATAAAGGAGAGAACTACATTTGAAGACCTACATCGAAGCATTTTATGTGAAGCACTGCATACGGAGTTCTATTGGACCGCACAAGGGGGAGTGTTGTAGGGCCTACGGCCCATGGGTGTGCGGCCCAATAGATACCTAGGTTCCCATTCCATGTATATATATGTTATTGTATCCATGTAACCTGGCTAATGATCAATAAGAAACTCTGCCTATTTCTCTACCATTTTCCTATCTTTTTACACTTCAAAATAAACGTTAATTTCTACAGTAAAAATTACGCTTTACCCTCACCGCTTAAAAACCCGCATAAGGTCCAAATATACGGATCTACATTTGCAAAAGCCCTAAATTATAAACTGCTGCTACTAAGGCTGGGTCTAATGCTTATCTAAGATTCAAGATTATAACCCGATCCACGTCACCAAAACACAATGCCCGGGCGCAATGGGAATCCAAGATTCCTAGTCGATACGCATTTCAAACATGCGTGCCACGCCGTTTCTAACTGCCTATCATAGGAAAACTCAAATGCGCCGTTCCTAACAGCGTATTGACCGTGTTGACCGGTCAACACGCTGTTTCAAAATGCGTTTCATAGAGAACCCTAAATGTTACAGAAGCCGCACTTCCTTCTTATCTTTTCTTTCTTCCTCTCTTGTTCTTCAACCTAACCTCACTTATTATGGGTTGATTCAAACAAATATAGTGTTTAAGGAGCGAAAAATTTACAAGGGTTCGTTCTAGAAGCCGAGGGTAAACGATTGGTGGTATTTTTGTGAGATTTCATCATAAAAATCCACACTAGGTACGTAATTTTAGTTTTTATTGATTTAGTTGTTTTATGATTTTTGATTTTAGTTATAATGGAGTGATTTCGATGCTATTGGATGCATCATCTTGATTATGTTGATATTGCAGTAGCATAATTTTTGTATTGATTTCAAAAAATTAAAATGTGAACTTAGGGTTTTTGCTATTTTGGGTTAATTTAGGTGAAACATAAATCCATGATTGATTCATAAATTGATTGATTGATTTAATTGTGTTTATGCTTGGTAGAATGTATTTGAAATTTGTAATTTGATAAGCATGTTAACAATTTTGTTTTGAGCCTTGGCCATAGAGTTTGAGGATTAACTCATGTAGTGTTTTTAGCTGATGTTGAGATGATTATATGGGTGAAATTAATGTTGTTAATATGATTTTGTTGTAGGTTTTCATTAGAGCATTTTGCAATGAGTTTAAGGATTAAGTCATGTATTCTTTTGAGTTGATGTTTAGAAGATTAAAGGGGTGGAATTGATGTTGTTGGTATCATTTTGACGGAGATTTTCATATGAGCAATGTGCATACCTCAATGTGATGTGAATGTGAACGTGGGAATTCATATGTTGATTGTGCATAGATTAATATATGCGTTTGATTTTTGTTATTCACATGTTGATTGTGCTTCCCTTGCTCTTTGCATTTTTAGATAATGGAGGATGTTGATTGGTCTAGGTATGAGAAGTTATCCCAACTATCTCCAGGTGTCGGACAGTTACAACATAAGGCCGATAACTTAGTTGATAAGCGAGACGGAACATTTAGGAGTAGTTGGACCAACTTAAATAAATTTTACATGATAGTGGTGAGAAACAACCCTCGTGTAATTTTAATTCTTCAATACTGTGGTTTAGAGTCCATATTCCAATTTAATTTTAAGTATGGGGATAAGGGATTAACCGAAGCTTTATGTGAGAGGTGGTGGAAGAAGACTAGAACTTTTCACTTCAAAGAGTTTGAGATAGGTTTGACCCCTCTAGATTTCTATCGGTTGACTGGTATTCCAATTGGAGGAGGTAAGCCAATCCCAATTACTAAAGGAAACAATGACGGCGCAAGAACTAGAAGCTATGGATGCTAGGTATTTCCGGGGTGTGTTAGATGTTATGGCACATAGAAGACTACGGAATCTGAAAACTGGAGATTATGATTCCAAGGCATGCACGATGCGAGTTTCTCACTTGGCTCATTTCATTTTAAGTAGGGAAAATGTTGACAACTGCGGCATTGCCGAAGAATTGACTAGAATGTTCTTGCTTTGGTGTATTGGTTCTTTTTTGTTTGAAGACTGTAGTGTTAGAGTAGATAAACGATGGTGTATAGTGTTGGATAATTTGGATGATGTTGGGTCTTATGATTGGGGTACTCCAACTTTGGGCGTTTTGTATAAACACCTGGATGAATGGAGTTCGTGCAAACATAAGCATATGGGTGGCATGTCGATGATCTTAGAATTCTGGTATTATTTTTATTTCCGTAATTGTCAACCGGTTTTGAAGGAAAACCTGAGAGATGATCAACTGGATCCACACCCGGCTATTAGTCTATTTAATGCGTTGAACCTTAGGAACATGGGACAAAAAGATCTTCACAAACACTCTATGTCAGATACACGTGCTCAGATAGATATTAGGATGGGTGATGCGGTTATTTGGGACCCCTGGTTCGGGGACAGTGAACACCAACACACTGATGCATTCCAAACCGCACTTGAGATGTCTAAGAGGAGATGTGTCTTTAAGGACAAGGACGGTGCAAGAGCTTCGCTTATCTCGTCGAGAGGTGTATGAGGCAGGTGTTAGGTGCGATAGTTATCCCATGCAACCCACCTAGATTGGAGGAAGTATTAGATGGTATGGAGCTTGAGGTTAGTGATCACTTCCTTCATGTCACTGATGAAGTGTATTCCAAATTTTGGAAAACTCATAGCGTGGGAGCTCTTAGGACAAAAACAACTCACATAGACACACATGATGATATCGGAGTTGGTCACGCCGGTATACCCCGTAGTTTGATGCCCCAACGCCCACCCCCTACCATGTCATCCCAGACATACATATACGACAAAGTAGAACAGTCTATGATGCAACTCCCAAACCTACAATGGGACATGCCATTCTACAAAGATTCGTTTGAAGAGCTAGTTCCAGTCCCCATGGAAGGAGAGAACCCATACAATTTTTCTGAAATCAACGTCTCGCAGGTTAGTCATTTTATATCTCATTTTCATTTTCATTTGGAGTTTCTTCATTGTTAAACATAAATGTTTAAAAAACTTTTATTTTGTTTTTTAGGAAGAGTTACGCAAGTTTGCGGGGGAGGCATACTGGCTGATTCAGAGTAGCAGACAATTGGTATGTGATGAGACTCGTCGTCGAGCGGTGTACAACACCCCCACAACCCATCGTAGTTCCGGAACATCTGAAGGCCTATTCAATTCAAGTCAGGAAGAACAAACATTTCCCAGCACATATTGCGATGGAGTATCCTTGCCGGAAACCCAACACCGTCGTAAGCGTCCGGTTGCAGACCCTTCCGCATCGAATGCTTATTATGTCCCTCATCCTGTTGATAGTAACCTCCCTGTAGAGCATAACCCGTTATTGGATCATGCCTCCCCGGTGATTAGTGACTTACCAACCTCTAGTGATTTTTTAGGGCTTAGCTTAGGTGGTATTTGGCATGGTAGTGGTCCGAGAGGTGATGATGGAGCTGATATGGATGTTGTGCCAGATAGTCAATTTTTTGGGTGACTCCAGTAAAACTGGTTAAAATTGTGTTGATTAGCTAGGGCGTAGTAGATGTTTGCTATTTAGTTCTTGTATGATATATTTAGTTTTTCCTCATGTATGTTGGACCTCATATTATCCCTATTTTATGTTCTTCATATTCCATGTTTAAGTGCGTTATATTTTATTTTCTTATTTTCGTTTACAAAACAATACACCGTTTTAAATCCATTGCGATGATGATATAATTTGATATTTAGCTGAAAAATGGAGTCGGCTATCGTTAGATATATGCGACGACGGAGAGAGGCGACATAACCCAAACGGTACCACGATGATAGCCATGAAGATTTAGTCATCATGTATCAACAAATTTTGCAGGAGGCGCATTATTTGCACCAACCCGAACCGGTCCAGGTCTTGACTAAAAGAACCGTTAACAGATGTCGTGTGGAGGCAGATGCCAGGATGATGCAGGACTACTTTAACCCCTGTTGCAGATTCGGACCTCAGCGTTTTAAGGGACGTCACGGTTTGCCCCGAGAAGTTTTTCTTAGAATATTGCCTCAAATTTGCGCTAGAGATCCCGATTTTTTTGCAGCGAAGAGATGCGTGTAACATCCCGGGTCACTCTCCTCATATGAAAATGCTCGCCGTCATGAAACACCTGGAAAAGGGGGTGGCGGCGGATAGCTTAGACGATTACACCGGGATGGCTGCTTCAACAATATACATGTATGCTAAGAAGTTTATGGATGCACTACTTTGGGAATTTAACGACCGTTACATGAGGCTTCCAACAACCGAAGATACTAAGAGGTTATTGGCTCAAAACTCGGCTCGTGGTTTTCTGGAATGCTAGGAAGCCTCGATTGCACCCATTGGGAGTGGAGGTTATGTCCTCATCGAAGAAGCGGGCGACACGTGGGACACCATAAGAAACCAAACCTTGTTCTACAGGCAGTGGCATCGTACGATAGATGGTTCTGGCACTGTTTTTTTTGGCGAGCCCGGGTCTAACAACGACTTGAATGTGTTGGCGTAGTCGGGATTATTTGATAGAGACAATGATGCGTTAGCCCCTACTTGAAATTTCCGTATCATGGGCAACGAGTACAAACATGGATACTATTTGGTGGACGGCATCTACAACGAAATGCCTGAGGTGGTCCATAGCTATAAGAAACGTGATGTTATGCCGTCGATCCAGAAGAAATTTAATAAATACCACCACGCAAAGAGGAAGGACGTGGAGCGTGCTTTTGGTGGTCTAAAGTCCAAATGGGGTATAATAAGGAATCCTTGTCGTTACTGGTCTCATCGTGACATACACACAATTATGAGAGCGTGTTTAATTATGCATAACATGTGTGTGGAACATGAGTACCGTGATACGGAATGGGCGACTTTTGATGAACGAGAAGATACACCTCTGGTACAAGGTAACGTGGCAGAAGCCCGTGCGTATTATCTGAGCCATGCCCGCTGGAGATTCTTGTAAACCGATATCACGGAGCACATTTGGCAGCGTCACCTCCTAGGATTGCGAGACGGTAAATTGGGCCCCAGTGAGGAGTATGATGGCATCCTCACTTCCGATGCGGGTACTACCGATGTGGATGAAAACGCTGATGTTTACCCATTGGGTGATGATAACTTTTATGAGAACGGAGAGTAGGATGCACAGGCTTTTACTTTCGTAAGTGAGGATGCCGCAATTGTTTCCTTTTATAAGACTACTACTGCACTTGTTTCTTAAGACTTGTTGTGTTTTTATAATTTTAATTATTAATTATGACATTTTAAGATTTTATTTTTCGTAAGAAAATTCGCTTTCATATTTCTCCTAGTAATATTCATTTTAGATTACATTAGTATTTTTCCGATAAATGCTGGGTATCCTTCGCCTAATCCTACTGTGATGATTGAGCCTATGTACAACTAGTAATCGACATACACTTAAACAGCAAACGACCTAAACTTTTTGGAAAGAGCATTTTCACTATTTACAAATGACCCATTTCTTTCGCACTTATAAACGTCCTTTGATGTTCACAAGATTACCTTTTCCATCAGACTACCACTATAAAACCGTCGATAAGGATTCCTTTCAATATCACTCCACCAAAGTATCTTTAACCTCGTTAAAAAAATATATAGTTTGAAACAGATCCTTTGGAATGAGTTATATTCGCAAGTGAAAAAAATTTGTGTCCAAAGTTTAATATCTTGCGAGATAAACCACCCACCAACCTAACGTGTCGATATAGTGTTACATAATTTTAATTACTTATGCAATGCGCTTCACCTATGATGAAGATTTAGGAGTAGTGGGAGCATGGATTGCGGTAACAAATCATGGAACAACGCTGGGGTGTATTTAAGATCCGAAAGTTTTCGAACCGTATTTTTCAAAACTTTGAAGATCTTACCTAAACGACAACAACAGAACTAAAGCCACGGTAAAAAAAAGATTTGGTCTGATAACCACGGATGTTGATGCTTTTGTTGCATATCTGCTTCATGTAAACATAAGCCATCATACGCTATCATACGAATCTCGGGTTAGTAAGCATATCCTTCAATAAATACCGAGTGTTACCACTATTATTATAAATACGAACGCATAATTAAATTATTATTTTTTTACTAAATTTTACAGAAAACAAGAGCCAGGACCGATTTCCGTGCGGATTCAGATAATCCTTTCATGTATGATCATCTATACGAGCTACTAAAGGACGTTATGACCGCATAAAATGTGGAATGATTATATACTTCAGATGTATTCCTAATAATAATATGTAGTAATGTTTCAACTAAGTTTAAAGTGGTTTCATTCGAATCGAAAAGTCTAAATAACATTAAGAGGTACAACATATAAAGTAACTGCTACATTGGAAATTAAATACCACAACGATGGGGGGATTAAAAACTAAAAGGATGTAAAAAAAATAAAAAAAAATTACATAATGCGACACGATTAAGTAAACACTTAAATTCCTGACAATACTTAAATGCAACCAACTGCTCTACATTAGGCGTAACGGCGACTTGACCCCTGGCGAATCATAATCTCATTTTTGAGATTGGCGAAATACTCCCTTTCACTCTCGTCGGTTATTTGAAGCAGATCAATTCTCATCATCCCCATGTCAGTCTCACGCTGTTTGTTCCTTGCTAACAACTCGGTGCTCGCCGCCAAATTTCTAATAGACGGACCACCGTCGTCTGTTCATAGAAAATTCATCCTATCCTCAGCCTCTTTTGGTCCCATTCAAACCTTTGTCCATCCCCTTGTTGGAAATATGCTAATGTCTGGTTCAGTCCTTTAGTTACTCTTCTCTCTTCCGCTCTAGCTCGTTTAGACTGATCCCTACCAGGTGCAGTCGGGGACCTTGATCCCGATAAAATGCATTTCTTCGTCCTTGGTCTGAGGATTCACCGTTTGTGGTTTGTGAATCGTTAAACGTTTCATCATTGGTCTCCGTACCGCTCATAGGTTGGCTCTGTTGAGAGGCTTGGCTGCAAGTTTGAGGAACTAAGATGGACAGATCATATTCCCTGGGAAAGTGCATCTTCAAAATTTCGAAAACCTTTTGATGTCTCCAACGTTTTGGATCTTTCGGATCTTCCTCGTAGAGTACCTTTCCATCCCGGTACTGCAATTAAATTTCACAAAAGGGTATTAGTGATAAGTCCTTTTAAAATTAATAAATACTGCATAAATTAATGTTTTCAAACTCACCATAGATTGCGGGTCGTTTCCGCTTGGGTTAGCCCTGAAAACCTCTCTAACATGACCAACATATCTTTTGACTTCCTATTTCAAAGTGGCTACTCTCGTTTGGAGCGACTTGAGAGATCTGGCTATTTCTCCCCGCCATCGTGCGTTGTATTCCTCAACAATACGAGACCAGAACTCTCTAGACTCTTGTTCCCTACATATAATCGGGTCACTAGTTATCGCACAACAGACATCTATTACTGCTACATCTTCCATTCTAGTGAATTTTGTCATGACTGTTAATGTTGAAGGATGGGTGAAGCGAGAGATGGAGATATGGAAGTTCTGATGGAAAATACAAAAGTTGAAGGATGGGTGAATTTATAGGCCATGCAGAATCCGAACGTTGGGTTTAATTAACAGGTCGCTGCTAGCAACCATCGGATCAATCGATCCGTTGGTGATCCAACGTCTAAGAAATGGTACGCGTTTTCAAACTGTGCGGCACGCAGGTTGAAACTGCACCGTACGCAGTTAGAAACTGCGTAGGCGTGTTATAATTGACCGTTAGATCACCAACGGTTGGAAGAATCCGATGGTTGGTGTTGATAGATGGTATTTAAATTCTGGTATGTGACTTCAACGGTTATATGAAGAGATGAAGCAATTTATACAAACTCTATAAATTGAGTATGACACCGTAATACTGGAGACACATAAAATTATATTTCCCAGTTGTGGTTTCGTGATGGACTGGCCGCATTCCAAAAAATTTGATAGGCGCCAGGATGTCTATCGTATGATTGTATGTTTAATTTGGGTAATATCGCATTAATATGAATTTCTAATACAACTAATTAAAATGATGCTTAAATAAGTCCATTTTATAAAGATACTTAAACCACGTAGTACAATCATAACACCAAACTTGAAATTAAAACGGATTTGGTTTCTATCAACGTTATCTCAAACTTGTCGACGACGCATCTCACCAACTGTGGATTCCGAAGGGATGACCTGTAGTACATAAATGAAGTTAATAGTTTTATTTCAAAAAGGTTCATGAAATAACACCTGATAGGAGTATTTTTTTTTTGAACATACCTCTTCTATATTGGGGAGGGTTATGTTAATCCAATGGTTTTTCTTCGTTGGAGAAAAAATTACCACTTTCTTCAAAACTAATACCGCTCCCACCCTAATATGCTTCCCATAGTCTGGATGTTCCACAACCTTGCGATGGACGTTTGCTGGCATCTTACCACTTGGATCCTGCAATATTATTAGAAACCCAACAATGAGTAATCGATTCCAACAATTAATCACGAAATTAAAAAAGATTAACTAAATGGACAAATCACCTTCACTTTCAAAGCAAAGTCACCAAGAAGTTGTCGTTGCTCCTCGACCAGTACTACCAACCTTTCGATTCTTTGGTTTATTGGTTTAATAGATCCCAGCGTGGTTCTCCTCTCTGAGTAATATTGTTGTGCAAAGAACCAAGGTTTAGTCTGGAAATGAAGATCGTTAACACCTTCAGTTTCATCCCTAACTAATCGTTAACACCTTCAGTTTCATTTACGTTATTTTTGGACATATTATCCATAAACTAACACCATAAATGAATTTCACGCAGTACCGACAGGGACAAACTGCATATGAGGTGGAGGGAAGATTATGGACACACGAAACAGTTTTTCAAATACTTAAGGATACATTTGGTGAGGTCTTTGATCTTGAGTTCTTTCCTCCTCCGTTTCAAGGAAATCTATATGGAGAAGAAGCTTAAGACACGACAAAAAACGTCTAAAGGTTTTGTGGGTAAACCTGTATGTAAACTCTCACGAGACAAAACTCGTCCAGTAGGGCCGCCTAGTGGTTTAAAGGCTTGTTACACGGGCTAAGTGTAATCGCGTGTCACACGACAATGACATATATTTATAATGTTTCTGTAATTTTGGAATTTGTTGTAACTGTAGCGTGTATTTGTATCTGGGGTCAATTGAATTCATGCTAGTTATAAAGTGTGGTCCACATCTTATAAATAAAAAATTAATTTCATATGGACATTGAGTTCTTAACATTTAAGGCAAAAAACTGGTCAATGACACTAATTTAGTGGGGAGACATGTAGCACCTTTTGTTCAACACCATCATTGAATGAGATTGCATGCCCGTGATAAGTGTCTCGCAGGACTACTACAGTGTGAATTTTCCCTATAAATAGATGCAGTTGAACCAAGATGGAATACACAATCTTTAACATCTAATTAAAATTCTAAACACGTCCCTTATTGTTCATAAACACCCTATACTGTTACTAACACGCCTTGGATGATGGGGAAATACCTGTCACCGACAAACCCTAGTAGAGAGCCTTATCACGTAAATTTCTGAAATTTTGAAACATGTGCCTATGAAGGTGGCATATTGTGCGCTTAACACGCATTTTTTTAGAGTGTGTCGAAGGGAGGACTCATCCAATAATATCCTATAAAAGAAGTCCTTTGTATAGATAATTACTCACCAGAACTCCCAACATCTTATTTAATCTCTACATCCAATCTTTAAATTTTATTCAACAATATGGATTATACATCAACCATCGAGGAGAGAAATTCATTCATAGCGTCATGGATCTCAATGAAGGTCTGTTCCGGTTGTAGAAGGAGTTGAAAAGGATGAACATAACTTTTGGCCACGGGTACATGCCCATTTTGTTGCAAACTTTTTGAATTCAAAGCAAAGAACAATTTTGGATGTAAGATATCATGTCAAAAAAATACTGAGGCATGTTAGGATGTATGCTATCATCCAAGCCAAGCTGCTTAGAAGGATGACACCTGGTTCCAGTACAAATAATATCGTAAGTTGTATTCTAATTTCGTTCCATATTTGTAAAACATTAATTTTGAGGAGGTAATTAATGGTTTTATTGTTGACCGCGTGTAGGAATGGATGACGAAAGTACGCTTCCGAAAAGAAAACGATATTAAATTTGAGTATTATGAATGCTACCTTATTTTGAAGGACGCCGTGGAGGAATTCAACCCGTCGTGGATAGCAAGGCGCATAGGTTAATGTAACATCACTATGCTTCCTGGTTTTGTGGGTATACCTCTTGTAAACCCTCCCGGGAGACTACTCGGCCTTTAGGGTCACCGACCAGTTTGAATGCTCGTAGGGCGTTTATTATCGTTGTATTTTTTTTATCATTTCGTCGTTCGTGTACTAATTTTAAATTAATGAAGTAAATTAAATTATGTTTCGAAGAGATTTAATTCTTACCAGTCATTGTATCCAAAATATATGTTTTGGGAATACACAGAAGTTTCATCATTTTAAATATTCCTATTATTCATACCAAGAAATTAAGGAAAAATAACTAAAGTGTCTGACAGTTGCGTGTCTTTTTCATCGCTACAGGAAAGAACTGTTACACAAGGTCCTCAATAAAATCACTTTTTCGGCAACCAAAATTAGGGTGCAAAACATAAGATATTCAAATCCATCCAGATACATCTTCTCCTGTAATATTGTTTCATCTCGTCACTTTTATCCAAAACCTACAACAATCTTATAATGGCTAGGTATACCGTCGAAGAGGATGTTGCAATCACAAATACGTGGGCAAGTGTTGTTACCCTTCCCGAGGTAGACCATCACAGGGTTCCGGCTAATACGGTTTGGAACGTCGTATTTGAAAATTACACACAACTCTTCCCAAATATTCATCAAAGAACAGCAGTTGCTGTAAAGGCTAGGCTCAGAGTAATAAAAAAGGGGGTGAGGGTTTACGTGCGATACCGTAAATAAATTTATACTCGCACATAACCAATCTCCTCTATGGACAATTCGAGAGGTGGTAAGTAGTTTATCTTTTTACTCGTGACCACTTTGTTTTATTCTTCAACAAGAACACTAAATGGGTTATGAACCATTTATCTATAGGAGCGATATGCAAATTGGAAATACGCTCGGGATACAGGCAAAGATTTCATGTATTACCAATGCTACTTAATCATGAAGGATAACATCCCCCAACTGAACACGATACAACCGCCACCGAATCCTCCGCAACATGGGGACGAAGATTAACAAAACCGCATCAACATCATGATATTAATTTAATGGTTTTGTGGGCATACCTCTTTGTAAACCCTCACGAGACAAAACTCGTCCGTTATGGCCACATAACGGTTTAAATGCTTGACGCAGACACTAGGTGTTGCCTTGCTTTTGGTGAAAATTATCTAAGTTTAGTTTTGAAAAATCGTTTAGCGATCTGTAACCATTCCATCAATGTATCCCTAAGGTTAACATCAATTTATTCATAATGGTATATTTTTAACCAACGCTCACTCTCGGTTTAATTTTAATTGTCAGATTATTTACCGTTAAATAAGCAAGTTTTATTAAAAATTAATAACATTGCATAACTATTTACTACTATCGATATCTTTGGTAATAAATATTATCATGGGTCCCCCTGTGTTTGGTTTCACCACACAAACTACTTTTGGGTCAGATATTTGATATTTTGGGAAGACACGAAATTGTGTCGATGCAATGTAGGGGTTATCGATAAATAGTAAGGGTCGCTATATAAACAGTAAGTGTCCCTTGGTAACAGTAAATGACTTTTGGATAAAGATTCGTGGGTGGTTAATAATTTGAGTACTGTCTGTATTATTATCTCTGGATTTATTTCCACCATGAATTGTCATAGCTTTTGATGCATTATTTTGAATGATCAAATCATCATTCGAGAGTTTTCTTAAATTTCCAACCCCGATTTCGACAACATATATACAAGTTGATTTAACCCAAACAAGGGTCGTTCTACCATCTCTTCTTGCCTGAGATAGGTCTTTCCTTGTCATCCAAGAGGTGTTTTAAACAGTAAAGGGCGTTTATGAACATGATAAGTGTTTTTTAAATTGGGAAGGGTTGTCGGTGAAAAGTGACAAGGGTGTGTAAACAGTATTTCTTTTATAAGTGAATTGGATGTGTTTTAACAATTTCCACGCAGATTATTAATTTGGATCCTATAAATATCCAGGTTTACCCAAAGGTACTTCTCACACACCGAGTACTTGGAAATCGTATTATCTACCTCCAAACAACATACACCTTGCAAAACTTGTCACGGATTTCTACCCCTCAATTAACTCTTTGTACGAACACAACAATGGGATCATTTGATTCGATTGAAGATTTTCAAATCACAAAAACATGGTACAAAGAAACTCGAGTAGCTGAACCGCTCTCCTGCATTAATGCCGGAGCCCGAAACCTTTTGGGCGAAAATATACAACCAATATATACGAGATTATGGGAATCCAAATAGAAGAAGTCTTCAACAAATTCATGATAGGTACCAGATTATACAAAAATATTTGCGATTTTATAGCTATTCAACAACGACTCACCAGGCACGGCCGTATTAGAATGTCATCCCGACAATTTGTAAGTATTATACAATTTATTTCGTCCATTGGTTAACTGATTGATTCTAAATTTGTTGAGTATATTTTCGCTGTGTTTTTGTAGCACGAACTGATTAAAGCGGGGTATTTAGAGGAAAAAGGTGAGGCACTCACATCGATGAAAGCTATAATTTCATGGTATCCAAAATCCCAGAGTATGGATCACCGGGCAATTCATCGACTTCATCGAGTGAAGTCTGAAACTCGAATTTATGTTTGTGTACATTTTGCGGGTTAGTCTGTTATCAACCCTCACGAGACTAAACTCGTCCGTTAGGGTCACCTAAGGGTTTAAAGGCTTGTTTCACGTGCTAAGTGTAACCGTGATTCCTACGAAAGTGAGTTAGGTTATTAATTACGTTGTTCTAATGTAATACGATGTTAAACATGAAAGTCGTTATTTTAAAAGTTGTCTGTTACGTCATTGCAATAAGTAAGAAAACACATTACATCATAAACATCCGACGATTTTGAACTAACAATATTAACCACTCATAAACATCTCACAAGAACAAGATTCAATTTTATATGCGATTACCAAAAAAATAATTGGCCACGAAATGTTTGAAAGGCTTCCCTAGTTCCGCTTCATACATTGCCATCGCCTAAGCACGATTACCATTTGCAAGAACGCGATACTGCCTAAAACGACCACAAATCCTTTTCAGCATGCTAACGCGGTGTTGGATACGTATGGCGGAATACCAAACGCTTCCATTCCCAATTTGAATCAAAAAGTATTCCCTCACTCGAAACCAAAACGCCATACCCGCTTGAGGATTTTCTGTATAATGATCCATATCCGCAACCTTACAATAACTTATGACTAGAGCGTTATCTTCATGCATCGAAAAACGTGGCATCGTGATTGATTATTATGGTGGAAATAAAATATGTAACTTTGATAATTTGGGATTGAAAAACTTTATCTTTTGGTTGAGTTTACAGAGCATTACACCTTCGGAGATAATTGAATTGTGAGGCGTCTTTCACAAATTTATACTAAAATTCTCAGATGGGTTTAAATGTAATTTTGAAGCTACAAAGGAATAAATTATAAATATTGGCAACTTGGCAGCATGAGTGGTCATCATTTGTCGGGCATTATTTTGCATGTCATCTTCTGTAGCGTGATTTATTTTTGTAATCTGAGTAATGGTTAAATAGGAAATGACCTTTGAAAGAGGAGGCAGCTAAAGACTGTTGTACAGTACTACCGATTAGATGTGTAATAGTAGTCTCTGACATCTACAATTATCACCCGTCACAATGTGTTTTCATAACACGCCCCATTGAGTTGTCCACCACTTGTATGTCAGACAAAAGTGTATAGATAAGCATTGAATTATGCAGTTTTCCCTTTTGATTTATTATCATACACGTGGACTGGAATAATGGGGTTTGGGATATGGTGGTTGGGGAGTTTACCGACTTAAGTGGAAATATTCACGAATGGGAGTTTACCAACACGTTTGTCTCTAACTTAGAAGGAGGTCCTAAAGTACACAAACATAAACAAACCCAAATAAACGTTAACATACATAAACAACATAAAAAGTACACAATACATAAAACATAAACATTACATCGACCCAGGCGTCATTGACCAGAATAAAACACAGGATTAAACATTACATCATAAACACAAAACATAACACTAGAAATTAAAGAGCAACATAAAATATAATCACTCGGCCCGTTCCACCAACTTACACCCAGGACATTGCCAGAAATGTGCACCATAGGTGTTCTTATCTATAGAACGATGTAGTTTCATAAAAAACCTACATCCAGGGACCGGGCATGACGCCCCATTTTCATGTTCAACCTTAATCATACCTTTCTCTTTGAAGTTTTTGCAGAGTTCGTTAATGTTTTATCATCTTTGGACTTGATTGCATCTTCTAACCACTGAGCTTCTTCACGACAATTATCGAACTGGCAACGAAGGTACCTACTTTTTCCAGGTTCCGCTTCTAATAACAATTTGATTCTCGGACAACCTCTCTGCGGGCACTTGGAATACATCCAAGTGCATTGCATGGTTGAATGGTCATCAAGGAAACGGAGCGGACATATTTGGTTTGCTTCTACACACACAATTTGTTTTCCCTTGCGATTAGAATTCATTTTTGACCGGCTAAATTCGAAGTATCGTTTTATGTTTGATGGTGTGTTTCTTTGAGTGGTTGATGGAGTGTATTTATAGGAAAAAATTATTATTATTTATAAATGAAATCCCCCTTAAAAAATCTTGGCGTTATAGTGTGTTGATAAGGATAACGAGATTTCTATCAGAAGTTGTTGTGAAAAACAGTATGTAGATGACTTAGTGGTAACTGCCTAAGTTGAGTCGTATGAGTGTTTGCAACTACATAACTGGGATATGTTTAACCAGAGCTCAATTTGAGAAAGTATACGAAAAATACTCGGCGTTTAACATTACAGTGTAAACCGGGTGTAGGAAAAAAAGGTCAAACAAATATAAAACAGCCACGCAGTTTGTAACCGCGTTTAAAGAATGCACGCATATTCAAACTGCGTGCAGAAGAATATTCCGTGGATTATTCTTTGATACGCGGTTAGAAACTGCGTGTTATGCTTTTTCCATACGCAGTTTGAAAATGCGTACCTTGGGTACTTCCAACTTGGATCCAAGCTAAACGCAGGACTCATTCTGGATCGTGTCCACTATTCACGAATTAACGACACTTCTAGCACTAGTAAGGCTAAGTCCTATGGGCTAGATTGGACTGCTAGATTGGCCAAAAAGTGTTGCAAATCATGAAAAAAGTGTGGGAAAAAAGTTAACATTCAATCTGGCTACTTCTCTCTCCTACCATTTTCTCGCAGTCCAACTATCAGCGAGATTGAAACGCTGAATAGTGCGGCGCTCAAAAAGTGACCAAAACGCTGAATGGTTCGGCGTTATATAATTTTTTCTGGAGAGAGAAAGAAAAGAGGGAGAGAGAAAGAGTATGGTACGATCGCAGCAGGTTTAATGGAGAAAAGATGAGATGATAATTGTGAAAGACAGAATATGGGTTTACAGAGGAACCCTCCCTCAAAGTAAGGCTAACAGAGGAGCCTAATCCTCAAATTACACAAGTGCGATTCTTTTAGACAAAACACAACACGAACTTTCATTGATTTCAGATACAATATATATAGAGATTACATAACCCGTTTCTAGATAAACATTAATAACTGACCACTAATAACATAACTGCAGATGTTAACCCTAACTTCTATTGATCCTAAACACTAACAAAAGCCTACAAACAAGGAACTGGAAACGACTACATAGGAAATACTTAAGTAAACAAGTGGACCGTAACAACTTCTTCCCCCTTTAAATCAAGCCTTGTCCTCAAGGCTTTGGCTGTCAGTCTTTATCTGATGATATCCCTCTATATCTTCCATAATTGGACTTATCATAAATAGTTTCTTGCAGCGATGCCCCGGCTTGAACATCTCATCACATGTGAAGCAAAGCCCTTGTTTCCTCCGTTCTTGTAACTCTTGAGTCGTTAATTGTTTTACTGGATTGTTCCCTTGATTTGCCGTTGAAGTGAGTGCTTCCTTTTGTGACTTATCACGAGCCTCAAATAAACGTGATAATCCAATTGCTGATGACAACGTTGTTGGCTTATTGGCTTGTACATCAGCGCGGATTGATTCTCGCAAACCACTAAAAAATAAACTTACCTGTCTCATTGGTGGCACTGAACCAGACTTTGCCAATAATTTTTCAAAATCATTTCTATAGTCTTCAACACTTTCGGTTTGTTGCAGCTTACTGAGTTCTCCAAAAAAATCAAGAAAGATATTTGCTCCATAACGAGTTTGAAGAGATGATTTAAATTCTTCCAAGTGATGTACACCATTTCTTGCTTCAATAATTGATACCAAATTTGTGCATCATCATCAAGATGATAAGAAGCATAAGAAACTCGTTCACTTTCGGGAATCTCGTGCAGACAAAGAAATTATTCTGCCCTACACAACTAACTAGTAGGATCTTCTGTGCCCCTATAATTTGGAAAAACTAATTTAGCATTACCAAATTTTGAAGGATTACCTGAAGAGCCTCCGCTTCGATTTGATTGTCTTCCACCTTCTTCAAAAGAGTTTTTTATCAAATCAACCATAGGAGTAAATTTTTTGAAAAGATCATTCAGTTTTTCCACCATCACCTTTTGGTTGTCAACCATAACACTCATAGATTTTTTGAGGTCTTCTGCAGTTTTTTCTAAGGTTTCAACTAGGGCTGCACAAGACCCACCCACGATACCCATACCCGCCCGTACCCGCTAAACCCGTGGGTTTTTTGTCCATACCCGCCCGTTGTGGGTGCGGGGTTGGTTAAGGAAAAAAAAACCCGCTGTCTGTGGGTGCGAGGTTGGTTTTAGGTCATACCCGCCCATACCCTCCCGAAAAACCCGCTCAATATACCCCGTTGATTACAAACTAATCCTTCACTGGCCTTGAGAAGTTCATCTCGCTCCCTAGACCACCTCTTTTGTCCCTTTCTCCGAGAGACTTCACGTTTTCAATGGTTGTTGGTGTCTTGTGTGTGAACATCCACAGAGGTGCCAATTTAAGAGCTGGCCTTTTTAACGTTCAGAGATTTCTTTAATATCAAAAATAAAACAGAAGCGTATTCGATTTGCTATCACTATAATTAGCTGCATGCGTCATGAAATATATTAAAGCGGACTCCATGGATTGTAATATTGAAAATTTCAATGTGGTGCAGCAGATTATAGCGAACTCCTCCTCATCTTGATCAGTATATCTAATTTTTGGATTATATCTAATTATTGCGGGTTTAAACCCAAACCCGCCCTACCCGCAGCGGGTGGGTAACAAAACCCGCCCGCTGTTTGTGGGTGCGGGGTTGGTTATGAAAAAAAAAACCCGCAGCCCGTGGGTGCGAGGTTGGTTTGAGATTATACCCGCCCATACCCGCCCATGTGCAGCCCTAGTTTCAACTCTCTCATCCTCTTTAATCCTTGGTACCAGTCTGGTGCAAATAAAGTTGTATGTTTTTTCTTGTTTTCAGCGGAAGACGAAACCGTGCTCTGCATACCAGTTGGTACGATCGCAGCAGGTTTAATGGAGAAAAGATGAGATGATAATTGTGAAAGACAGAATACGGGTTTACAGAGGAACCCTCCCTCAAAGTAAGGCTAACAGAGGAGCCTAATCCTCAAATTACACAAGTGCGATTCTTTTAGACAAAACACAACACGAACTTTCATTGATTTCAGATACAATATATATAGAGATTACATAAACCGTTTCTAGATAAACATTAATAACTGACCACTAATAACATAACTGCAGATGTTAACCCTAACTTCTATTGATCCTAAACACTAACAAAAGCCTACAAACAAGGAACTGGAAACGACTACATAGGAAATACTTAAGTAAACAAGTGGACCGTAAAAGTGGACCGTAACAGAGTAAAAGAAGGAGAGAGAGAAGAAAAAGAGGGAGAGAGTAGCGTAGAGAGGGAGGAAAAGAATGAGAGAGAATTGGTAACGCCGAATCGTTAGGCGTTTAACGATAGGGGTTAAGAGGTTGCCCTATCTGACGTGGATGGCCAATCTAACAACTAAATATCTAGCCCATAGGACTAAGCTGGAGGCCATAAGAGCCAGCCTAATACTATCTACATTTTTCTACACACCACTCCAAAACCCCATTACTCCCGCACTTGAAGAGTTTAGTTTTCTTTGCACCGCCATGGATGGAGCTTCGACTACTGAGGAGGTCGAAGCAGTAGAAACACCAATAGTAATCTCAAATCCAGTAGTTAATGTTGTTCTAACTCCAGAGGAACTCATAGCAAAATCAATAGCTCCGGTGAAAAAAGAGTTTTTGTGTCCTCCTCAACATACCAGACCTTGCCCTAATGTTAAAGATGAAGATGGGGTTTCTTCAGAAACTAATAAATCCGATGGTTATCATTCTAAGTATTCTAAGAATACGAAATCCAAGAGACAATTAAAGAGAGAACGTCAAGAGGTAATGTTTTTTTTTTTACTAATTTTAGTAGTCTATTTGATGATAAAATAGTTGCAGGGTTTATTCATATTTTTGTTTGATTGTTTCCAGGAGAAAAAAACTGGTATATGTCCAAAGGTAGCAAAAACTGGGTGTGTTAGCTCATGTACTTATGCAACTAATTGCCGTTTCAGCCACGACGTTGAAGCTTATAAGGCTCAGGTATTGTTGTACTTTGAAGTTGTTGTTGCTATGTGTTATGTGATTTAGAATTTTTATTGGATTATGTTTTTTGTTTGCAAATGCAGAAACCTGTGGATTTAGAGGGCAATTGTCCATTTCTCAGTCTTGAAGGGCCATGTCCTTATGGATTAGCTTGTCGATACTCGGGTACTCATAAAGATGAGAATGCTATGGAGATTGTGGGTATGGGGAATGAAAGATATGAAACGAATGAGCTAAAGAAAGATGTACAGAAGCTTTTGTGGAAGAATGTTATGACTTTTCCTAAGGCTGATGCTCAACTCAAAGCTCTTGGAATCTTTGTATGAACATATTTTGACAACACAATCTGATTAAAATTACGAATCTTATTTCTTTGTTACCTGGTTATCTGAATCTGATGTTGCTGCATTTTATGTTAAAATGATCTGGAGTTTTATTTTACATTGCTGAGGCATTTATTCTCAATTGTGTTTTGTAGCTATTGTAAATTCTATTGTCCTTCGACCAGAATACAACTATGTCATCAGTGGTTTGCATTTAGTTTTGTTGTTAACTTTGTAGTTCTTTGCAGGACAATTATAAGTTGAAAAAGGGGGAAGTTAAAGGAGAGGGAGGAGAGGTGGAAAAGGTGGAAGTTGAAGGGGAGGTTGAAATGGTGGAAGCTGATCAAGGTATTGTAAACGGGTCTAGCACTGCTTTTGAAAATGACGCTGGCGAAAATGGGGCATCCACTAATAAGACAGAGTGCACTGAGGAGGTGGAAGCTGATCAAGGTATTGTAAACGGGTCTAGCACTGCTTTTGAAAATGACGGTGTCGAAAATGGGGCATCCACTAATAAGACAGAATGCACTGAGGAGGTGGAAGCTGATCAAGGTACTGTAAACGGGTCTAGCACTGCTTTTGAAAATGATGCTGGCGAAAATGGGGAGTCCACTAATAAGACAGAGTGCACTGAGGAGGTGAAGCTGGAAGAGGGGAATGTAGAGATTGCTCTTTCAACCGATGACCCTCGACCCATCAAGATGGCAAAACATTCTAGCGAAGAATCTTGCCCTGGCGATATGGATGATGGTGGGTATTTAAATTTGATCTGCTTGTCTTTAGTTGTCTTTGCTGTCACTGTTCTTCTGAGCTTTTTTTTTTTTGGCTATCTCGTTGTAGGCACAGGTTCCTTGAAAAATGATCTTGCGATGCATACTGAAGTAGAAGCTTCCCAAACAGATGATATCTCCTCAGAGGCCGATGCTTGCCTGAAATTACACCCCCGTGAAAAGAAGCTTATAGATTTTAGTGGAAAGCTTTATCTTGCACCTCTGACCACTGTTGGAAATCTTCCGTTTAGAAGGGTATGCAAGAATTTAGGAGCTGATATAACTTGTGGGGAAATGGCTATGTGTACAAATCTCTTGCAGGTATGTATATTGGGCTCCTCTAAGTCTCTTAACTTTTGACATGCTGATGGTCACTTTCACCTTTCTGCTGTTTTGATTGAAATTCAGCCCCTCAATATCATACCTTAGACTAAAATATGATTATGCACCTTATCATATGCTGAGAATTGCTACCTACAGTAAACATACACTACAACAAACTTAATCAAGATCTTACATAGTAAAAATGGTTTACAGTAACATAGTGTAAAGATAAAAACATAATATTAAGGCTACTAGGTTCAGACTAGTTCTGCTGTATTTCCTCATGCTCTAATAAAACTAGCTTTTATTCAATAGACAAAAAGAGAGTCCCCGTCATGCTTGTCTTGTGTCCACCTCATGGTGCTGTCATTAAGCTACTTTAAACCTGATGTGGCAGTAACCATGTAAGCTCATAAACAGATCAAAGCTTAACTAGGATTACCACTAAAGGTTTAGCTTAAACTAATCACCATTTGTTGCCAAACCATAAAAAAAGTTACCATAGATCACTTGCCTCAACTCCCACAAATTATATCCGACAAAGGAAGCCTGTCCTTAACTCAAAGAAATGTAAATGACCTAAATGTTCTACAAGCATGAAGCAGTACCACTCAGGGTAGAGGTATCACATGTCTCTAATTCTGCTCCAGTTTGTATTTTGGACCCTTAAAGAACAGCGGACCACGCAAAAGACATCAACCTGATTAGGCAGCACAAAGTTAATCTAGTAAACCATTGTCGCTTTTTTCCTGCGTACTAAATTATTGCAAGTCATTCTTCATTTTCCTTGAAATGAAAAAAAGAAGAAGTCATTCTTACTGCATTTTTATTATGAAAGTGGGGGGAGGGGGCTTGAGAACTAGCAAGTTAATTTTTTTCTGCGGTTAGTAGTAAATTGTTCTTAGTCAATTATTTTGGCATGGGTGATGATAAAACAGATGGGGACATCAGGATTTAAATTTTTTAATAGCCTTTTGACTTTTGTTGCTGCAACTTTCTTATGACAATAGGGACAAGCTTCAGAATGGGCACTGCTGCGGCGACATTCATCCGAGGATCTGTTTGGTGTACAAATATGCGGATCTTTTCCGGACACTATAGCACGCACAGTTGAACTGATAGACCGTGAATGTACGGTTGATTTCATTGATATAAATATGGGTTGCCCAATTGATCTTGTCGTGAATAAAGGTGCTGGTTCGTGTCTTCTTACAAAACCTGTGAGGATGAAGGGCATTATAAAGGCAGCTTCTGCCACTGTGGATACACCTATAACCGTGAAGGTAATCTTCTGTGTAATTATATGCAAAGACTGCAAAAAACAGTTTTGAATGGTATAATCTGCAAAACCATGCAACATCTGGATTACCTAACCTTTTTCTATAAACAAAAATTGCTATGCTGCACTAAGTTTATGCTTCAAGAATCTATTTTATGCTTTTACCCTGCTTTTATTTTGTGATTTGTTATATTGTGTTTTACTTGGCACAGGTGCGAACAGCATATTTTGAAGGGAAGAATAGAATTGATTCATTAATTTCAGATATTGGGAGTTGGGGAGCAACTGCTCTAACTATACATGGTCGATCACGCCAGCAACGGTACAGCAAAGCTGCTGATTGGGATTACATATACCAGTGTGCTAGAAAGGCTCCAGATTCGTTGCAGGTCCTTGGAAATGGAGATGTTTTTTCATATGTGGATTGGAATAAGCACTTATCTGACTGCCCTAAGATTTCAGCTTGCATGATTGCTCGAGGATCACTAGTCAAGGTTTGACTTGAAATTTAATCTATGGTTCTAGAAGATCATTTTTGCGTCAGCCTAGTGGTCGGTGATTAAATAGCTTGTTATGTCATATGTGCAGCCTTGGTTATTTACTGAAATCAAAGAACAAAGGCACTGGGACATCAGTTCCAGTGAAAGATTGGATATTTACAGGGATTACGTCCGTTGTGGTCTCCAACATTGGGGTTCTGATACCAAAGGTATGCCCATAACCTTGAAATGTATCCACCAAATGTGTCCATATATTCAGTCTTGAGCGGCTCACAGAATTATGGGGATAATGATGATCAGGAGCATGCCCACAATTGAAAATAAAGATAAAAGTTTATGCAGTGCCCAGTATTTGTATCTAATACTTTTTCTTCTTTCTACTGTAAATGCAATTATGACTCGTGCCTCAAGGTATACTGAATTTCATTTCATGTCTGCAGGCGTGGAGACAACTAGGTATTTCCTGCTGGAATGGCTCAGCTATCTGTATAGATATATCCCCGTGGGTCTATTAGATGTTGTCCCTTCAAAGCTGAACTGGCGTTCACCAAGCTTCTATGGTCGTGATGATCTCGAGACACTAATGGCTTCTGAGTCTGCTGCTGACTGGGTATGTTTTTGTCTTTTTTTTTTTGCTTCATACTTTAAGCTGAAAGTACTTATTAAATCCAAAGTGCTCTTCATTTACACCTTGTTGTATCTGTTTTCAATTACCTGTGCATGCAGATAAGGATCTCTGAGATGTTGCTCGGCAAAGTTCCAGCCGGCTTCCATTTTGCACCAAAACACAAATCCAACGCTTATGACAAAGCAGAAAATGGTTAACTTTTCTTTTAATTGTATTGGTCCTCGCATATGGGGGAGTCACGGTGATGGAATGTTTTTCGCCATCACATAAACCAACTTAACCTAATTTCTGATTATTGGAATGAGCAAACTAATCTAGATCCTATTTCTGTGTAAGAGAGTTTTCCATGGAACTCTTATACATGGTTGCATAATTTAATCCATTAGATAGAAACATCTTATTTTTCATCCATCATCAAACACACTACATTTTGCTTGCAAGTTGTAGCTAATAGGTTGCGGTAACAGAAGATGACAGATAAAACAGTTTAAGTAATGCCCACTTGGACGGCATTGTTTAGATTAGAGGTGTGATCAGGCAAAAAGTTCTCTCTTTTTAGGCTGCAATTCATGTAAATAGATCAAATATTACTGCTAGTTTGTTAAATATTTTGACTGTCAGACAAATAGAAGCCAGTGTTTACCCAAGTGGTTGGGATTTTGGAAATAGTCAGGTGAGATTCATGAATTTGATCAACATCTAGTTAAAACACTACCATAGGCTACATGTGATTTCTCTTTTGTACTCTTTATCTTCATAATATGGGTGCACTGATTATGGAGTTGTCACTTATTGTCAGTGCTATAAACTCATCACAACAAAAACATGAAAGAGAAAAAAAAGCTCAGTATAGGTCATATAAGGTAGGTACTGACCATCTAGACTTAAGTTTTGACTTTACGGGTCAAAACCGGGATTCCCATGGGAAAGAAGTGTTAGCAGTGATGCAGTTTGTACGCGACAAGCGATCACAATGGCACATGGTCGCAGTGGCATTATCAAAATCTCTGGCAGCTGTGTGTGTACGCATAATCAAGAATCTCGATGTTCTAACGAAGTCATGTCAGTGATTCAGGAAAATTGATATTTTTTTTCATTTTTAACTAGAGATAAAAGGGAACGTTTCACTTTTTTTTTTTATAAATGCAGGCGATAGAAGGCAAGTCAAGATGAACCCACTCTTGTATTGGCTATCAAATCAACTACTACCAAAAATGTCAATAAAACATTTCCGTTGAACTTGGAAGTTGGAAAGCAAATTACATGCCTTTTCCCTTTTGTTATTCTTATCATTCCTCCCATCTCCATTCCTCCAAGGCCACAACCCCCAAACAAGTAAACTAAATTAGGGTTCCACAAATTACCTTTAATTATCCGCCTGCTGGATCAAACCGGCGGGAAACCCAAAATCTTTTTTCAAAAGTTAAATAAAACAGATTATTATGGATAAATACTTATAAAAATAAAAATCCAAAACATTTTCTCTAAAATTTATTTTTATTTACACTTCGACGATAAATAAAAATTAAATCCCCTTTTTTTTTTTTTCTCTCTCTCTTTCTCAAAAAAGAGAAAACCAAATCTCACGCCTTCGCATTCTCCTTCTTTAAATATCCTTTTAAAGTCATTTTTCTTATTTCGGGCTCTGCTTCATCGTCTTCTCAGATCTAGGGTTCAAACTTATTTCCATCGATCCTTCATCAAATCCATTAAAACCCTACTATTTCCCGCCCTTTTTTACCCAGAGAACCTCAGTAAAACTAGCCGTTACCCTTCTACCATTTTCTCATCTTCTGATTCTTTTTTTGAACTGTACCGTTACATTTTTTTTACTAGAAATGTCTGTTTTCGCTGAAGCTGATAATAAAGTAGAAGAAAAGATAATCGAAGAAGATGTTGAAAAAGGCGGAGAGTTATTGTTTTGTGGTGGAACCAATTGGGATACATTAGGTCGTAAAGGACCTACTGATGGAAATTTGATTTCTCCTACTCGATTGAGACCTCTTATTGGTGTTAACATTCGTTTTGTTGCTGCTGGTTGCGGTAAGTTTGATTAGTGATTTTTTATTTTTTATTTTTTAGAGATTTCTGTATACTGATTAAATTGAGGTGTTTTTGTAGTGTCTTGCCATTGTGTTGCATTGGATGTTGAAGGTCGTGTTTATACCTGGGGAAGAAATGAGGTATTAATGGAAAATGATAGTTGATTTTTGAAATTTTATTTTTGGTTTTGTTTAAAATGCTTATTGGATTTGATTTGGTTGTGCAGAAGGGACAATTGGGACATGGTGATATGATTCAGCGTGATAGGCCTACCGTTGTGTCTGGACTAGCTAAGTAAGTTTATGTCTGTTTGTAATTGTGATTTTGCTTTTAATTTCCTGTGTTTTGGTTTTTTAATTCAGAAATTTGAATTATGATGTTTGGTTTATTTAAGGTTAAAGGTATATTACAATGTGAAGCTTGGAGTGTCCTCTGATATTGAGTTCATTTATTTGCTACAACTTTGGTTATTTTTTTGGACCTTCATAGATTTAACTACTCTGGGGCACCCTAGATGTTGCCATATTGTCTATGGATCTATGTGCAACGACTATTTTGAAATCTTACCATAGTTTTGTTGGTTATTACTAACCTCTGCCTCTAATATGGATGTAACATTTTCATTGGGCTGTTTAAGCACAGCTTCACCTTGTGGGAATTACTACTGATGGTCAAATGGTGTACTAATGTAAGGTTATCGTTGTCTGCAGGCACAAAATAATGAAAGCAGGCGCTGGTAGAGCTCATACAGTGGTGGTGACTAATGACGGAAAATCCTTTGCCTTTGGCTGGAATAAGCATGGACAATGTGGAACAGGTTCAGCAAAGAATGGTAAGTCAAGTTGTTTGACGGTTTGATGATGATGTTCTTTGACAGAATCCCAAAAAGTTATAGATATGTTGAGTTAGTTGCTATGCGGCTACAGTGGCTAGCATCTATTCATCGAGTCATTTCTCTGAAGTTCTCTTAAATTCTGTCGGATATTTTGTGCAAGTAGTGACTGAGTTCTACTGTAACAATACAAAAAAAAGGGTTTATTTTGCGCACCAAAACTAAGTAGGATTCTGTGGAGCACTCCTGGAATTGGCACTCCAAATTGTTACCATGCACATTTCTGTCAATCAGATAATCTCTATAGTTTTTATTTGTATCCAAGTGCTTTCTTATTTTGAGGCTATCATCAAGCTTTTTGCTCGCAGATCTTGTTGGTTTGCTATTATAGAATCATTTGTTGGTTAATCATGTTTAACTACATGAGATTTTTCTTTAACATTCTTTTTTTTTAACAGTTTCAATGCTGATTAACTCACTTAATATCTCTAATTAATTTCTGCAGAGTTCGAACTATCTCCAGTTTCTAGTCAAGTTTCTGATGTCACAAATGTTGTTTGTGGAGGTGATTTTACTGTGTGGCTGTCATCTGTGGAGGGATCGTCCATATTGTAGGTTTATTGTAGTTGTACTTTACTAGATTCTCAGGAAGTCTTAACTATGCATTGAACACTTCTTGCCATCTTTCTGTTTAGATGAATTCCATGTTTCAAGATTTCGTTGTTTACTTGTGGATGTGCGTAACTGTTTCTGTTTCTGTTTTTCAGAACTGCAGGTCTTCCACAGTATGGTCAGCTAGGACATGGGACGGACAATGAGGTATGTCTAAGAAACGGTTCACACCTCATTCTTTTCAATTATGTTTTCTTTAGGAATTCTAATAGATTGTTTGCTTTACTTGCAGTACAATACGAAAGATAGCTCTGTGAAGCTTGCTTATGAAGCCCAACCTCGTCCAAAACCAATAGCCGCTTTTGCAGGGAAAACTGTTGTCAAAGTTGCATGTGGAACAAACCATACAGGTTCGTAACTTCCTCCCTTCATGCAGGCCACCTTGCCTTCATTCTCCACATTGTAGAAATGTAGTATTAATTCTGTTTTTTTTTTTTTTTGGTGCTTCCAGTTGCTGTGGATTCCAAGGGTTTTGTTTACACGTTAGTATTCCTCCACTGCTCTACTTTTTATTAGCCGTGCGTTAGAGAGGAAACTATCGTTTTCATTTGTTGTTGGCATTACGTATTTATCTCTCTTTTTCTTTCTGTTGTATATTCAGGTGGGGTTATGGTGGCTACGGAAGGTTTGGCTCATTGCATATTTAACTTACATGATTGGATCACGGCCATCATATCCTTGACTGGAGTAACGTTAAGATGCATTTTCTGCTCTTACCTTTATTTATCAAGCTTTCAAGTTGTAATTGTTTGAGTTTGTGCTGCGCAGGCTGGGGCATAGAGAGCAGAAAGATGAATGGACTCCTCGTGTTGTGGATGTCTTCCAAAGGCAGAATATTCTACCTCCCAATGCAGTTGTAGCTGCTGGTGCTCTTAATTGTGCAGTCACTGCTGGTAAAAAATAATTCAGTAAATTTTAGATGTTTATGGAACATTTTCTATTATTTGTTTTTCCTAGTGAATCATTTACTTGTGTATAGGATGCTGGGCCTTATTCATTGTACAACAATTTGCGCTAGACCTGGCTAAGCAGCACATAGATCACGTCTACCATATAGGGACAAGATACCCTGCAAGGTTTCCAAAATGAGACAACATGTCTATCTCTGTCACAGTCACAAACCGATTGAGACACCAAGTGAATTACATTGTTCTCTTAATTTTTCTTGACCTGGCTAAGCAAAGCATAGATCATATCTACCATATACAAGGTTTTAAAAATGAGAGATAGAATGTCAACAAGTGAATTACGTTGTTCTCTTAAGTTTTCTTGATTTGTGATTGAAATTCTGTTCATGTGCTAGTGGTTTCTGTATCTATCACTCCATACACTCTTTTAGACTGTGATCAGTGAGAAAAAGTGTATATTTTTGGTATATGCTTTATGATGAGCAAGTGTTTTCCAGGTGGAGGGCAAATGTACATGTGGGGAAAAATTAAGAGTACAGGCGATGATTGGATGTATCCGAAGCCTCTAATGGATTTAAGGTTTGATGATAGAGCTTACATGTTTTTTGTGATAGTGTTTAAACTTTAAACTCTAATTGTTAAATGGTACTTAGTTGTAACCTAGTTCTTAAAAATTTGTCACGCCTAGCTGGTTGGCTGTGTTGACCCTTACAACTGTTTTTTTCTTTCTAATTGGTTTCACTAATCCCAGGGCTAATCTGGCTGATTGTTTTCGTAGATGTTAAAAAACGACGACATACATTATGTATACATATTCACCAACTCTATATTTAGCTGTATTTTCATGTCTTCTCATTATCAGCGGCTGGAATATTCGTTGCATGGATTCAGGCGCTACACACAATTTTGTTGGTGCTGATCAGTCGTGTATAAGTTGGGGTCATTCTCAGAATGGAGAACTTGGATATGGTCCTAAAGGACCAAAGTAAGTTTGCTTTTCCTTACTCTCTGTATGTGTTCCTGTTGGCTGGTGACATCATAAAATTACACTTTTCTTGATGTCGTGGTTTAAGCTAGCTGATTTGTTTGCTCATTGTATTGTAGATCTTCAGCAAATCCCAAAAAAGTTGATAGCCTTGAGGGCATGCATGTAATGAGGTATAAACTTGGCAGCTCTTTATCTTTGTTTGTGTTATTTGCTGCGTAAATTTTAAGATGTATCCAGCATCGTTCAAAATACAGAAAACCAGTAAAATAAAAAAGACTAATCCTTGATTTGGCTGTATAATTACTTTGATAGTGTCGCCTGTGGTTCAGCTTATTCAATGGTGGTTGTTGATAGAACAAATGTTGCTGATAAGCTTGATCAGGTAAGCATTGTTATGAAACAGTCCTTGTAACAAAACAATATACAGCCGATGCGAGTAACCTAATTTTCTTTCCCGACTGCAGCTTGATGTTTATGATGGCAAAGCTTCTGAAGAAGGTAAGTTTGGTTTAGGTTTATTGTGATCTTTACATTCTATTGAGTCATGTTTCTGCTGTTTTTGTCATGTTTTCCATTAATGTTGATTCTCCCCCTGCAGGGACTGCAGAACCCAAAGCTAAAAGTCCTGCACCAAAGAAAGGTGGTGCCAAAGCTTCATCCAATAAAAGGAAGAAGTCTAAAGATTCGTCAGATTCTGAAAATGAAGAGGATGAGAGTGACGACGGTGGCAGCAAAAATGAATCAGATGATGATGAGAACGGTCATGTAGAAGAAAAGAAACGTGGTGGTGGTAGAGGAGGAAGAGGTAATGGTGCAAAGAATCCCGTGGCTGGGAAAGGCACTGGGCGTGGGCGTGGACGGCCTCCTTCTGCGGAAAAGAAAAGCACCCAGCCACGCGGGGGAGGAACTGGTGGAAAGAGAGGCAGGCCAAGAAAGTCATGAGGGCTCCTGCTCCTCTCCTGCTCAGCCCAAAATTTTGCATCTTCTTTGGATTTTAACCTAAAAAAGAGAAGCAAAAAAAAAAACAGTAGCAAATTGTACTTCTAGATTAGTGTTTGGCTTCATTTATTAAGTTTTTTTTCTTTCTTTCTTTTTTGCAAATTGGTAATATATTCAAACGACCTAACTTGGGGACTTAGAAGCCCTGGTTACAACCTGAGTAGAGCCATGTAATGTGGAAGTATTAAGAGGCTTCCCCGCATTAGATTTATCTTTTACTAAAGAGTTGACAATACAAGAAGGGGGAATAAGTTGCCAATTTAAGTTGCTGAAAGAGTTAAACTTCTTTTGCCAAAATGTCTGCTACACGAGTTGCCGTTTTAGTTACTAACGAGAATCCTGGAAAATTTGAACAATCACTGACTTCCAGTTTCACTTCTTTCATGATTTGAGTTGTTCTGGCGGGTCCTGTTCTGTCTTGTTCAAATTCACATGTATCATCTCTAAGAATTAAAGTAAAACCTAATGAATTGTTAGATATCCAAGCTGCACTACTTGCCAAAACAACTTGGAGGTTATGTAACGAGAAGAACCAGCTCTGGTCGAATGCTACGAAGAAACGATATTTTGCAGAGCTGATGCACTGCATACAAAAAAGAAGAAAAATTTGTCTTGGGCTTGGCAGAGTGTCTACAATATGATGGGTTTTGTGAAAGACTTTAGCCTATGGGTAATTGGCAATGGAAGCAAAGTTTTAATTTGGGAGGATGTTTGGCTGGCATGTACAAACAAACCACCAACACCAATGGTTTCTCCAGAGGAAGCAAACAATTACAAGTTCTTGTCAATACTAATTGATCAACAAACTAAGGCGTGGAATGTTCAGTTAATCCAGCGCCTTTTCAGCCAAGCAGATGCCAATATAATTCTTAATATACGCATACCTTGGAGATTTGAAGATAGGTTAATCTGGACTTTAACAAGAGATGGACAATTCTCTGTTAAGTCTTCATATCGAAAGTTGATGGACATCAAAAATAATGGTACTATCACTGACAATGCAAACACAACAAGATTCTGGAAGCAGCTGTGGAGCATTGATACATTACCAAGAGTAAAACATTTTCTCTGGAAGTGCCTAACTGACATTATCCCTTCCAATGAAAGAATGGCTAGAGTTATGAACTGTAGAGGAAGCGTCTGCAGTATATGCAATCAAGGAATAAAAACAACAAGCCACATACTTATGGAATGCAGTTTCTCTAGAGTTGTATGGCTTACGGTTCCAGGTGGTCTTCAAAGCATACAAAGAAATGGCGGCAATGTTGCAGAATGGATCAGAAGTTGGTTCACGGATACAATGAATGATCTTGTAGATGACTGGATAGTTAGAATGGCAAATACGGCATGGGAAATTTGGAAGGCTCGATGCAATCAGACTTTCCAAAGTAATGCAGTTGGAGTAGTAAAGTGTGCTCAGCTGTTAAAAAGTATTTCAAGCTCAACAACATACCAAAACCTCACTGTCTTGGATTCCACCTATTGCTCCCTTTACTTCAATTTGTTGCGATGCATCTTATAAGAAATTGCATAATATTCACCATTCAGATATATGACTAATTATACAAAATTTTGTAGGTTCCTTTGAATGTAGGAGATGTGCTTATACAAATCAATATGTGAATGCAAAACAAGCGGAATGTGGAGGTCTTTTACTGGCTATGGAATGGGCACAAGAAATAGGAATTCAACAGGCCTGCTTTGAGCTCGATACACAAGCTGTAGTTGAAGCAGTCAATGGAGATCACCATAATGTCGCTTGGGAGAATCAATCACTTATCATGGATATTAAGTCATTGTTATGGGGACATCCATTATGGTCCTGCAAGTCTATTAGTAGAGAATGTAATAAGCCAGCTGATAAACTAGCTAGGCATGCGAGAGTTTTTAAAAATTCTAGTACTTGGTCGACAAGTCCTCCTAATTTCATTGCTTCTGCACTAGATGAGGACGGAAACTTTGTACCCCATTTCAGTTAGTAGTACATTCTTCTTTGCATCAAACAAAAAAGATATCCAAGCTGCATCCAGGCCCGGGTCTGAAGCCTGGCAACTTGGGCTCCAAACCAGGTAGCAAAAAAAAAAAAACTATTTTTTGGCACCACGGATTTGTGTTGGGGACCATCATTTGATTAGGCCATCTACCCTATAGTTATAAGGGGTGTCCTAAAGTTATAAAATGACTAAGATACCCTTTAATTAAATAATTATTTACTTTTCTAAGTTTTTTATTTGTTTTTAATTTTTTTGTACTTGGTTCGGCGAACTAAGTTTATAGATGAGGACGGAAAGTTTTTTAAGTTTTTTATTTGTTTATTTGTTTCATTTGATTAGGCCATCTACCCTATAGTTATAAGGGGTGTCCTAAAGTTATAAAATGACTAAGATACCCTTTAATTAAATAATTATTTACTTTTCTAAGTTTTTTATTTGTTTTTAATTTTTTTGTACTTGGTTCGGCTAGGAAAAAAAATGCGAGCTAACCGAAATAAATATATGGGTTTACAGAGAAGAGTTCTGTAACGGACAGATGATTTTGACTCCCGACTCGACTGGCAAGCACAAACCTTCCATCACGTCACTCGGAAAAATGAAATAAAAATGAAACGTAATCCACATCAGAAATCTAGCAAGAAAGAGAAACGAGAATCGCAATTTATAAAATACAATTATGAACAAAACCCATTTATTATTAATTTGTAGAAGAAAAATTAAAATGCAATAAAATCATCATGTTTTATACTCACGGGAATGTAAGTTCACAGTTCAAGTGCTCACAAAAAATCAAAAACGTCACCAGCCCATTTACTTATGTGAGCAAGAGTTTTATTTTAACAATTCAAAGTAGTATATAATGCCAAAAAATTTATTAAAGATTAAAGAACAGTGAAGGAGCATTCCCATGGTGTAAACATAAAACACCCACTCAATCCAGACACATGTATATACGTTTACACCGAAAACAGTTCAAAGAGTGTCTAATATGAACATAATGAATTCATTGCAAGGCATGAGACAAAATACATGTTTGGATTCACAAGAGTAGTTACATGGATTTATACAAGCTATATACTGGGTACATGTACGTAGCAAATAATGATTTCATAGGAAAATGAGTATGAGTAGCTATTAATTACACTTAGAAATTCACTGTACAAATCCTATCATAGATTAAACAAATGCCAAAAAGAACAATGGTAGAAAATGTAGTCAGTAAAGCCCAAAGCCAACAAAATGAATTCAGAAACTGGTCTGTATAGCCCGAGACCAGACCCATTATACATGAAACTGACAAGTTTTCGGTTCAAACCATATAAAGATACGGTAAAAGCCAACATATATATGACATCAAAGTGCAACATAAATGACATGGGATCAAATCAAGCGAACTGAAACTACCCGGATACCCCCCCCCTGTGATATACAATATAATAAGCTTAGGAAATACTAACTTTCCAAGCGATAAAGCCTGCCGTAAGCTCTGTCCGGCTTACTACTACGACTTCTCTCCGTACTCTGTGGGGGGAAAACAAAACAAAATGGGTGAGCGAATGCCCAGTAGGGGTTACGACAGCAAAATAATAATATCGACATGAAAATATAAATGCGTAAACAAGGAGCAGCAAAATGATAAAATAGAGAAAGAAATCCTTGCGCAAATACCATTTAAACAAGATTCAGAGCTGTAAATAAATTTACTCTACTAATCATGGCCAGTGCCATCGTCAGGGTAGTTCTGGTTGCCAGCTATCGTTGCCGCAGCGATCTTCCGGGTAGCCACTGAGGTGATGGGGTGCCACTTAGGCCCGACGTTCATAAAGTAGAGTCTAGTTCTTCTTGACAACAAATCACAAACGAATTCTCATGTAAAGAACACTTTCTGAAACAGGATCCAATTTTCAACACTCAAGAGAAAAGACGCCACAACTTACCAAAAGCCCGCGCCAAGAAAAAATACCAAACTTGAAATACAGTTTGTACACCATGGAATCAACTAAACCAGATCCATAAAAACAAAGTACAAGATACACATAATTCATCCCAAAGAGTCTTGCCAAGGGATATGCATTCAATATCAAGCAGGTGATCAATTGGCCTTAAAACAAAATGGAAAACAAAGGATTTCATGTATATGGCAGTACAACTTTCAAGCTGGGTTGCTTTAGAAAAATGGATGAGAGACATTCAAGATAAAACAAACTTTAGGTTGTAAATTAAATTTGGGTTACCAGGTAGCCAAAAGAGTGAAAACGAGGAAAACCCATAAAATGATTATGAAGGATTTCAACTGTTAACTATGAGTGGAGTTCTAAATACAAAACTCATTTGACCATTTTTTAAACAAAATCAGTTTATGAAGAAAATAGTATCACTCATGATTTAAGATGATGACTAATATTTGAGTTGCCGCAAATTCATTTTTGTTCTTCATAAATCATTTACATTTCAATGAAGAGAACAAACACACAAAAGGTAGGATTTCAAACCGAGAGCGTGGATGGTTTACACCAAAAATCGTAAATAAAATTGGTTAGATTATAAGCCTCATAAATACCCATTTGGTGAAACAATTTTATTATTATTTTATTTTTTTTAAATTACCCATGGAAAGAAATCAAGTAATGATCCATTTAAAATTTAGTTTGCATAGATCATGAAAGGAATTCCATTTAAACATTTTATCAAACAAGTTATAGGCCATATTGAACCCCATTTTCCGCTTCATATCAAATCGAAAATTCAGGAAGAAAAGAAATCAAATCAAGTTTGATATAACATAAACCAAATCAAATTATTAAACATAAGAAATACATAGAATTTTAATCCATTTGCAAAATTTCGAAACAGAAAATAAAGAGAAAAGACCCCTACCTTTTGTTACCGATCCAGAAACATGCGAAGCTCAATCCAAGGAAGAATGAAAATTGTTCTTCGTTTGGTTTCAGTGAACTACAGAGAATATAAAACGGAAAAAGAAAATGAACAAAGAAGATTAGAAGGAAAGATGCAAATTTTGGTTTTTAAAGGAAATTATTTTTCTTTTGATATCTCTTAACCACGTGCCTTTCAATGCTTTCATGCTCAAGGTTTCTAGAGTTTTCCATGGTTTCCACTAACCATGCCCTCTATTACTACTAAGGGATAGCTTATTTAGTTAAAAACACCCAATATAAATTTAGGGGCACTCACCACGGCTATACGCACCCTATATTAGATCGCAGGCGCACGCTATCCAGTTCTAACTTCCTGCTCGAATGGGTTGAGTTCGGATCCAAAGCTAAAATGAGATTTTAGTGTCGTTAAAAGTTCGGCTAAGGAGAAATTTTTTACAAACTAACCGAACTCTGCATTTGGTGTTCTATACAAAAGTTTGGTTACAACTAAAAAAATTTGTTCTTGCCAAATTCTTCTTGTTCTTGGTTTCAGAAAGTTCGGCTACCAAAATAGGTTTTTTTCTTTAAAACTTCTAATAACCGAACTTGATGCTATAACTTCCATTTTTTCACCCTATTTTGGCTATAATTGTTGGCTAGCACATTAAACATCAGTATGCCCAAGATAAGAAGCAAACAGAGTGTATGTCTTACATAGCGTTTCGTGTCTTTTTGCATTTTACAACAAAGGTATAAGTCTTATCTCTTTGTTGGAAATCCTTTTTGAAGATGAGTTTATTATTTTGGTGGTGAAAGCTATGTACAAGTCAAACTTGGATATTGCAATCTACTGTTAGATCTTTCATATGCAAAAATCTTTGGATTTCTCTCAGTGGTCAATCGGGATGCATACTACATAGGTTATTGCAGGCCAATCTCTGTCTTACCGTAAATGTTAAACATCAATTAATTCACGTTGTTAAAAAGTATAACATTAAGAAATCAATCCCCGTCTTACTGTAAAGTAAACTAGTGTTCATTTTGTTATTATTATGAAATAAAGAAAAGACAAAAGTACTCCATGATTCTAAACGTGTTCAACTCAACATCATAGTTGTTGAAGATCCGTAGCGATAACAATGAGAAAACAAATGCTCTCAATCATTGTTATACAGTGTCATAGTTTCATTACATAGCATCAAAGTTCAATTGTATCACAACTTTGACAACAATACTATGGTGATATATATCACCCCCCTACTCAATACTTCATCTCGACATGAAAACCACTCCCCCTTACATAATGATCCGTAAACCATGTGTATTTGTAGTATGAAACTACACATTAATTCTCCCCCTTTTTGTCAATATAAATTGGCAAAGGTACGAAAACTAGTGGGATCCTCATGAAATTTTCATAGAGATACTTCATGACCAAAAGAGAATAACATACCAACTTATTTAGATGCAATCATATAGCCGAAGCTAAATGCATTCATCAAGGAGTTTATAAAGATACAAGATAACTCCTACAATATTCCACAGCCGCACTCCCCACAAAGATTTGGCAATTAAGCACAAGTTCAAAAAGAACTCTCCCCCATAAAATGTCATTCCCGAAAGAACAACAAGAGCGACCTTACTTTTACGAGAAAATAAGGATTTTCTTTGGACATAATCAAATCACACGAGAACATGAATTTGTATCCAAAAATCACAATTGAATTAGCCACAAAAATGATCAATTCAATTGGCCATGCTCGACATAAGAGAACTTACGGAGCAACACAGTATATGCACAAAGATGTGGATCGGGGAAAGACCAATATTGCGGAATAAACAAAGATTCATTCTATTTTTCATCACTATTTGTAAACAAAAGACTTAATATTTGTAAACAAAAGTTCATCCTTTCTTCCATCAAAATAATGACATAAAAGGCTTAGCTTTTGTATTCAAAAGTTCATTCTATCTTTTATCAATACTTTCATACCGACATAATAGAGATAACTTTTGAACAAGTATGTGACAGTCAAGGTTTACGGACGTAAACAACATATCCCATAACAATTTGCAATATATGAAACCATAAAGATTAATACTGCAAAAATCATCTTCCAAATAACTTAGAATTTAAATAAATAAATCTAAAAACATTGAAGATGAAAAACGTTGGACATAGATATGTGTACTCACAATAATGGTTATTCCAAACCCTAGTTATCCTTCTTAAAAACACAAGAATAAAATTCTCATAAGAAGTTTCCTAGACAAAATCAAAAACAACTCTAAAAAATCAACCCATAAAGCACAAAAATCTAGTCATCATCTTCATCATCGGAGACCATAAGAGTGGCTTGAATCCTATCCATGTCATCCTTGATTTCTGGAAACTTAGTAGCAATCACAAGTAATTGTTTTTGCACACACTTTACCTTGGCACAAATCTTATCAACACCTTTGAGAATTTGATGAGGAAGATTCATAGAGGTGAAATCACATGTGCCATCAAGTGTGTCGCTTCTTTGTCTCTTGCAAGCGTTTTCCTTCATACGTTTGAAAGTACAAGGGCGGACTAGCTTGGGAGTTCCAATAGAGTTCCCAATCGGATCTATAGAGAAAGTGCGACAAATTCACTCAATCAAGCAAGGATATCCTAGCTTCTTGTTGGTAGATGTCATCGACATCATTTGATATATGATGAACCCACAAATGTCGAGACCTTGAGTTCCCAAAACAAGAAAATAGATCAACTCCGCAAACTCACGACTCCAGCGAGAATTCTCAATCGTGGAGGGATAAAGATTTGATATACCAAGTTTACCAAAGGACATCAAGGCAAGATTAAGATTATTAGTAGGAAATTTTTCTTCATTCCAAACAACACTCTTACCACAGAGACCAAGAAAGATGGTTTCATAAGAAGGTCTTTCATGACTAGGTCTTGGAAGGTGAAAATTCTCTAAGGGAATATTAGTAATTCTTGAAATCAACTTTCTATTTACATGAATCCTTTGTCTATTAACCATGGTCTTGAATTCTATGTCGTCATGATTAACATCATAGATGTTAGCATAAAGGATTCTTGTAAGAGTGTCAAAACCTTCACCAAGACCATCAAAGATGTTTCCAAGGTTGAATTTTTCAAAACAAATTAAATCCTCTTTATGTCCACTAGAAAAATCCAATTTCTTTTCTAGAATAAATCCATTAGATGAAATCCTTTCAAAAACTCTAGCACAAGAATCATTGACAAATCTAATCCTAAGAGAATTTTGATCTATAGGAAAATTCATGCTAGAAGATGAAGAACCCAATTTTTTTGAAATTCCTTTTGAAACCTTGAAATTTACCATGATATCTAGAAATTGGAAAAAAAAAAAAAAAAAAGGAAGAAAACACTTACTTGGAATGAAACTTGAACACCCCTTTTTCTTATTTTTCTCCAAAGATGATTTAATGGAGGAAATTCATGAACCCTAGAAAGTTCACGTACGCGGACAAGATGGGAGAAGGTAGAATGTACGCATACCGCTTCTTTATATACTCACCGATGGGTTTGGACCCGTTTCTGAACCGCGATCCACAAAGGAAATGTAGGATTTTCTTTGATGTTCGAACACCTACGTTGTGCAACTCGTGAAAACACACATTCGTGTGAAAGGACGGTGCAGTAGAAGGCTTATTCAAATATCCTAAGTATGACAAAATAAAATATTAACCCAAATATACACATATCAAACCAGTTCTTGCCCCATCTCAAGATATATACAAATGGGGTAGTGCCAAGCAAGTTACCAAGTGGCAAGATGTGCAGAGAGATCCTCATGCACCATTTTCGGTTGATATTTGTGGGCAGTACCAGTGATATAATCATGGTAATGATGATAATCTGGGTTAACAGAGCCTTCTATCTTCGTTTTCATATGACCAGAAAGGAGATTTTTCCGATATCTTAAACCAGTATCAACAACACAAGAACCCGTTTCATTGGACCTACTTGTGTTGATAATATGTTTAGTTCGTACATCATGATTGCATGATTTGACATGTACCGAAGTAACCAAACTTTTATCGGATCGATTCTTTTTCTTAACTGAGTTAAGCTTTTCTAAGAATCTAAAAACGTTTTCAAATGCTCTAAATAGATCTTTGTCAATTGACCCATCACGATAGTATTCCTCAAAAAGATTAAGAGTTAATCTAGTGAGATTCCATATCTTTGAGCGTAAAGAACGTTTTATCAACTCTCCTTTCTTTTTAATTTTTCCTATAGATTGTTTCACATCATCTAAGTTTTCCAAAGTCTTAGATGTAATGGGATTATCATGAGAAACCATAGGTTTTATGCATAATAATCTCTGAGCAATCTTTAAGGATTTCCGGTGTGCGTTACAGATGCCAAGAGCAAGTTTCCCAAAGAAATTTCCCATAAGGGCAAACGTTTAAGGATCAGTCAAACACAAACTTATTAGGTTTATAGTGTTGCCTGCTCTTATACCAATTGAAAATGCGGGGCTACAACAATATACTTTCTAGAGAATCAACTAGACAGTCAGACTCAATCTAGAGAAAATTATATACAAGAGTTTACATCTCTAACTTCTTAATTCAATCTGCAATCAGCAAATAGAAATTTGCGAGCCCGATTGAATATAAGAGAAGTAACTTGAACGGTACCAAAGACCAATGTTCAAGGATCAATCAATTTCAATCAACAACCAAAGGTTGGATTTCCTAATTGATCGATATAACGCACAACCTGTGATATTTCAATTATATAACATAATATAATGCGGAAAAGAAATAACACAGACACCGGAATTTTGTTAACGAGGAAAACCGCGAATGCAGAAAAACCTCGGGACCTAGTCCAGCTTTGAACACCACACTGTATTAAGACGCTATAGACACTAGCCTACTACCAATGAACTTCGTACTGGACTGTAGTTGAACCCTAATCAATCTCACACTGATTCAAGGTACAGTTGCGTTCCTTACGTCTCTGATACCAGCAGGATACTACACACTTGATTCCATTAGTTGATGTCACCCACAACCAAGAGTTGCTACGACTCAAAGTCGAAGATTTGATAAACAAATCTGTCTCACACAGAAAAGTCTATTGGAATAGATAAATCTGTGTCCCATAGAAATACCTATGAGTTTTGTTCCGTCTTTTGATAAATCAAGGTGAACATGAACCAATTGATAAACTGGTAGTATATTCCCGAAGAACAGCCTAGTATTATCAATCACCTCACAATAATCTTAATCGATTAACGAAACAATATATTGTGGAATCACAAACGATGAGACGAAGGTGTTTGTGAATACTTTTCAATCTTGACTATCGGAGATATAAATCTCAAGCCAATCTTAAGATTGCACTCAATCACGATAGAAATAACAAGATCAGATCACGCAACTACGGAGAAAATAGTTGGGTCTGGCTTCACAATCCCAATGAAGTCTTTAAGTCGTTAACCTACAGGGTCTCGTTAGAAACCTAAGGTTGAAGGAGAGTCGACTCTATCTTATGCAACTATTAACACACAGAAGTGTGGGGATTAGGTTTCCCAGAAATGTACATTCATTTAGGTTTATGTAACCGTACCTAAACGTGTACACCATGTTGGATCAACAATAGTTAACTGAAGTTAGCCATATGATCACTCTCATATCAACCTTGTTCATTTTAACCATAACTAGTTCAAATGACTCAAATGAAACTAGTTAAAGAGTTGTTCAATTGTTATATTCTCATAGAAGTATACAAGAACACAATTAAAGCAAAATCGGTTTGATTTACTCGAATCAATTCATGAACATTATAGCCACGGTTTGCAAAGATTGCATTCCTTATTATATAAATGTTTAAGTTCATGTACATAACCGATTTTAGAACTTTAACCTTCAAGTCTCCAAACGTGTACGCATACTTGAAATACCCGGACCAAGATTGGGTTTCGCCAGTACGCAAACGGGTACGCATACTTCTAATCCCAGCAGAAATATTCGGACATGAACCTTACGCCAGTATGCGAACGGGTGCGCATACTTAGGTTCCCGGATTTCTCAAGTCAACAGGTACGCGTACGGGTACGCATACTATGGTTCATGTTGATACATGAAAATAACTAACCCTAAAATAGATGGCCCCTTAGCCTATGAAGGGTTCCTTTTAGGAAGAAAGAACCAGGGGACTAGGCCTAACCTACTAAAATGGGATAGTTCTAGTCCATCCAAGACTACATTAAGGTTGGTTGGGCTTTGGTCCAAGAAGAAAGCCTTTTAGGGTTTTAGTATTAACTTAAGGAAAGGGAAATGGTAGTTTAGTAATATGTTAATCTTATGGGCATTTATCCATAATATGGTCACTATAAAAGGGAAAAAGGGCACACTTCTTGAGACATCATTAATTATATATTACTTCCCATAAACCCCTCTTCTCCTTGGGAGTACTTTATGTGATTAGGGCTAGTTCCTCCTTCCCACGTTTTACCCATCAACATTGCGACCACAGTGGGAGGTTCTTAGCCTCTTTTCCAAAGATGATACTCCCAAAGCGAGCCGAGGTACCGGCGGCGGAGCACTTCCTAACCCGGACCATGTCTCTATGGAAGACGTGCAAGGAGAAAGTGATGAGGAGATACGTTTCCGAGCGGTAGTCACTACACCTATTGTACAAGGTGCACGAGCGTCCCAAAAGAAAGAAGAAATGCTCAAAGAAAAAGCTACAGCTGAGATAAGCGAGCGAGAGATGTCTGAAATACAAGAGGAGCTAGACGCATCCATTAAGAAGCAGCGGGAGTTATGCGGACGTCTTAAGCGAGCAAGAGAACAGAACGCGACAACTACGAAAGCAGTCAGCACGAGAGGCACCATTCCGGGTATGACAGAAGACGCGATTGCAAAATATTTGGAAGCTAACTACCGAGTGACAAAGCACGGTGCTTATGACTTGCTGGAACCACCATATTTTGTAGAAGTTGTCGATTACCTATACCCCGAGGATTACACATCACCAAAGTTTAAAACATATGGAGGAAAAGGAAATGCGCGAGAGTATGTTAGTCGCTTTATATCAGCAATGAATGCATATGCTCAGGACAAAAGCCTTTGTATGAGAGAATTCCCAAAATCACTTACGGATAATGCTTTTACTTGGTACGATAACTTGAAACCTGGTAGCATTAGTTCGTGGTCTGCTATGGTGCAACTCTTTGAAGAAGTTTTATTCCGCGCAAAGAAAGGTCTCAGCAATAGATTTGGGAAGATGCGCCCAGCGGGTAGGAAAAGAGATCAGAAAGTATATTACTCGCTTCCGAGATTTCACGCTAGAATGTCATGAAGACATCCCGGAAGAGCGATTAGTGGAAATCGCATCCGAGGAATGGATGCCATTTTTCTAAGCAAACTTAACAAACTTCAAATTCCAAACCTTTGTAGAGGTCGAGGAGGTCACAGCCCTGATATCGATCAAAGGACATTATGAACTCGGGGCGAGCGGACATACTTGGCAATTGTATTCTCGTTATCACTGCGCACACCGATTTTTAACGATCAAGGAAGCGATAGAGGGAAAGGAGGACTCCGCTTTTGGATCTTATTATGGAGGACGATCCCGCGAAGAGGAGGAAGAACGGATGGAGGAAAATCCAATCCGCCACCACCGCTACCGTGCAACAGAGAACAGATAATAGGACTTCTGGAACAATGGGTGGCAAATAAAGAGGAAACTCTACCACCCGTATCCGCAGATCCTACCGTGGCAGATAAGACGCACGAGCGATATTGCCATTATCACAGGAGAGTTTATCATCCGACTGTGGGTTGTTTCTCCTTACTTTACATTGTGCAAATGAAACGGGCTATAGGCGAGTTAGAGATAGGGGAGCAAAGCATCAAGAGCGACCCGCTTCCTCAGCATCAAGTTCTGATGATTTCACACGAGCCTATGGAGGGATAAGCTTGGAGACCTTGGGAGGATGTGGAAGAAGAAGAAGCGTGCGAAGCTTCTGAAACAACCATATTTTCGGATACTAATGGAATTGCTAGCAAATTCACTCAAACTGTCTTAGCTCAGCAGTTATTTGATTCCCTTGGTTTCAGTGAGAACCAAATCCACGAAGCATCCAAGGCTATCACGATAATTGCATCTGGAAAAACCCAATACCCAGAGAAGCTATCACCTTTAAAGATGAAGATATATGCTATCTGGGAGAGCACCTTCGTCCTTTATATCTGACATCTTTTATTAACAAACAACCTCTCAAGCGAGCTTTTATAGATGGCGGAGCTTCCCTCAACTTAATTTCACTACACACGTTGGAGTCCTTAGGAGTGTCAAAGACAACAATTAAGATGCGCGCGATGACTGTAAGAGTATTTGGAGGACAGACTCAGACGGCGATTGGGATAGTGCATTTGATGATGAAAATCGGGCCCATTAGAGCACCCACTACCTTCTATGTACTTGAGGATGACACTACCTTCCATGTACTACTAGGGCGAGTATGGCTCTTGAATCACAAGGTAGTAGCATCGATGTATCACCAATGTTTCAAAACCAACATCGGAGGAAAGCAATTCCGGATCCCGACCACAAGCAACCCATTCGGACCAGGAAAAGAATCTTACATGGCGGATGCGGTTTTCTACACACAGCTGGTCATGGATCAGGGAGAACATCCGGAGCATCTAACACCCCTCTCGAAATGAGAATATTTCCAACCTGAAGAGCAAACAAAAGGGAATGCTAAGTCAGTCTTTAGTCCATCACGGTGTAAGTACACTTATTTATCTCCATCGCCACGTGTACTAGCAGAACCCACGTAGAGGCCATGTCATAAAGAGGGATGACACGTAGGGGCATCCATGGCATCTAGACGACGTGCCATCTGTCAAGACCAACGGTCGAAGATGAGGGAGCATCCAAGGTAGATAATCCCGCGCAACACCAATGAGTTACTCTACCCCATCACGAGGTAAGATGTAATCAACGGTTGGGGATAGTCCAACTGACACAGACGTGACAAGGGAGGACTGACACCGCCTGGCACGGACTGGATAGCCCCAACCACTCGCATTTAATGCTTTGCTCGTAGGGCACGTGTCGACGACCCACGAAGAAAGCGAGGATAGGTCAGCGTAACGAGCGTGGGTATTATAGAAGCCGCGGAGTGACATGGAAGTCCGCGGACCATGCACAGAGCACAAGAAGATAAGGTCTCAACGGCTCTTTGTCAGTGGACCCACTTGATTTAGCTATATATATGAACACCCCTTCCACAGAAAAGGGGGTCGAGAGTAGAACTAAGGAATAGGAGAGAGAATAGTGAGAAGTAAGTATGAGTATCAACCTATGAGGTTGATGAATACCAAAGATCTTGTGATTACTTTTGTAACAAGTTTACTTTATAGTGAATATCCCCGGATCCGTGGATGTAGGCCTTAGTCTTGAACCACGTAAACCATCGTCTCCTTTACATTTAGCATTCTTATAGCTTTATTTATGTGTTTACATCTTAGATCTATCATCTTGGATGTTGAGGAGATCATGACAAACCCGCGGGGTTTGGAATCAGTGAATCATCATCTACCTAGGCATATTATACTTATTCACACTTTAATGCGTGTATTCAATTCATCTTTGAGATTGTTTGCGAACACGTGGATGCTCACCGATTTCCGTGTTCACAATATGGCGCTAGAAACAGGACGTTGTCCCGGTAAAAGATTTATCTTTCCCTGTGACTTTACAGCCTCTACCTCAAAAGTTTTACTTAGAACATAGACAGATCTCTGTTTAAATTTATTTTTCGCATGTATTTGTATTCTTTGTGCCGTCTAACAGCAGATCTGGGTCTTTTACGATTTTTAACTAACAGGTCTAAGTGTGGGGGCTATTTTTCGCACATATTTGTGTCTATTGTATTTTCTACCAACAGATCTGGGCATTGTGTGACCGTTAAACCAACAGATCTGTATTTTAACTGATATTTCGAACATAATTTCCACCAATAGATTTGGACTTTTTGCAAACAACAACCCATGGACCTTATCCCTAAGTTAAATCCGCATCCGTCTATGTTTTTCGTATTGTTCGCCAAACTAACATCCTGAGTACACTCATTGCCACTAGAAATCGAGCTTATGAAATCAAGTTTGAACTAACAGCTAACCCGTGGACTTTTTGTCTCGGTTTACCTCCATGTTCTCTGTGCAGAGTATTGCAATGGAAAGGAACAAAGATGCCGGAAAGACAAAGGTACCTTCAAAAGAGGCACATAGGACTACGCCAGTAGTAACAAGGAGCAAACAAAAGGGCGCGGGACTCACAGCCGGGGACAAAACGCAGAATGGAGCGGAAAGCACATTCCTTTCAGATGCGGGCATCATTGCAATGGAAGCAAAGAAGGCCGCGGCGGCAAAAGCTGCTACACCTACCGAAGGAACTTCTCAAGTGGTCGCCTCCAAAGTGACAAATTTACAACCAGCCTGCGGAACCTCGAGAAGCAGTAGCAGAATCAGTAATCCAGAACCCTCCCTACGGGATGCCACAGACTAACGAACAAAACGAATAACTGCACGCAGGATCCTACGAAATGATCGAGCAGGGTAGACAGATAGAAGGGGAAATCAACACCGCGGCCCCCGAGGGACAAGCTCAGGTTCAGATAGGAACAAATCAAGCATCAAACCAGTCTGCGCAGTTTTTGGCGCAATTAGAAGAACTAAAACGGAATCAGCAGACATACGCGGAAGCGGTGGCCTTACTAGCCCAAGAGAACCAAGCAATTAAGAGAAGATCCTCCAAAGCGCGGAGCTAGAGAATCAGCAGGACGAGGCTAACTCGGCGGTACAGAATAGAGACCGGAGGATGATCCTCGAGAACACACCTGCGGTAGTCAACCAAAGAGGAATACCCCATAGAGGTGCGCGGAATAATAGAAGGCCCGACCCGGACTATCACCCGGACACTTCAGACTACTATGATGAGGAGGAAGCCACGACGTCACAACCTACAAGGAAGGCACGGCCTTCCATTCAAGAAGAACACTGTTTGGCAATGGAGAGTCTCCGCGCAGAGATGTTAGCAGAGATCAATCAAATCAAAACCAGGCAAGGAGGTGGAAGACTAGAACAGGTAATGAAGGAAGCCAACACCACCCCACTCGCACAACAGTTGGCCACGGCTACCATACCTGTAGTGTCCTGGTCCCATCCTTTGAGTGTTACGACGGATCCACCGATCCCGCTGCTCACCTACGATATTACAACAGGGTAATGGCCAGATGGGACCACGACGAAGCTATACTTTGCAGATATTTTCCTTCAAGCCTGAAAGGATCCGCGCTATCTTGGTTCGATAACCTCAAGCCAGGATGCATCAATTCGTACGATCAACTCACGGAAAAATTCTTGGCCACCTACATGTATAACAAGGTTGTAAACACAGGGATGAACAAGCTCTTCTCGCTTGCAATCAAATATAAGGAATCCATTCGGGAATACACGGATAGATGGCACAAGATATGTCAAGCCATAGGACACGTGGACCCCGTGGTGAGTATTAACTGTTACAAATGGGGGCTTGACAGATGAGCCCGTTGTTTGTCGAAATCCACGGCACCACCCCAACCACAGAGGGAGATTTGAGGATAATCATCGAAAACACGCGAGGTTGGAAGAAATTCAAAGAGAGAACCCAAGAGCACAGGCTCAACGACCCCCCACGGACAAACTCCGCGGAAGGTAAATGACCAGCAGATACGAAAAGGATCAGAAAGATGACCACAAAAGGAGTGGTAGAAAATTCGAAGACCGAGTCTACACGAAACTCAACACCAGCTACGCACGCATCTTAAAGGAAATTAAGAACCGCGAGAACTTAGACTGGCCCTGGTCTAAGGGGAAGCAACCTCCGGCCTTGGCGGAGTCCAAAGAGTACTGTGATTTCCATTGCTTCTACGGGCATCCAACAGAGAAGTGCAAAAATCTCAAAATAATGATCCAAAAGTTGGTAGACGCAGGGGATCTCAAAATTACGTAGAGAAGGCAGGAACGGAGGACGAGAACCAAACGCAGCAAAAATGAGGTCCAATTGCCGAGGGTAACCGTACACTAAATACTATATCCTGCTCGGAAAACAAAGAACCAACCCTAACCGCACAAATAGGGAAAAGATTGAGGAAGCAATTTGAAGACTATTGTGAGCTCTACAACTTGGACGGAAAAGAAGTGGAAGAGCACGAAGAATGGATGAACGCACCTCTAACCTTCGAGGCCGAGGACATTGAGGACGACATGGAAGATCATAACGACACCCTTTGATCCTCACTTTGCCAATCGCAGGATGCAACATAAAGAAAATACTCATTGATGGAGGGAGCTCCGTAAACGTCCTATTTCATGATACCTTCAAGCGTATGGAGCTTAATGATGAGCAACTCTTGACCTCGCACTACACCATCTACGGGTTCAATGGTACGGCTACAAAGCCTCTCGGGGATATTATTTTGCAAGTAGACGCAGGTCCCATGAAAGTTGACGCCCGCTTCAGTGTGGTGAACACGCCTTCACCCTACAATGCCATTATTGGACGAAAATGGGTCCACAAACTTAAGGGAGTCGCATCCACCTACCATCAATACCTTAGGTTTCCTACTCCTTTAGGAGTAATGGAGATCAAGGGTGATCAAGTTTCCGCAAAGGAATGCCAGGCGATGCAAATACAGCTCAATAATGAAGAAGATGAGAAAATAAGAACCCGCAGGGCCCGGAACAAAGCAATATCCAAGGACAAAGCCATCGACGAATACTTGGAAGGGATCTCAGGGAAAAGCTTGTCTAAGGGGAACTCCGTAGGAAACACGGAAGCATCAACATCAAATGCTAACCAGGGCGCTCTCGCAGACAAAGAATCTGAGCCTACCAAATAGCAATTAAAGAAAGTCCCCCACCTTGGGGAACCGAAGCCCACGTTTACATCCTTGGAGGCAGTGAAGGAAGTTAACATAGGGACGGAACAGAACCCAAGAAAGATCAAGATAGGAACTCTAATGGGCGGAGAACGCGAAGCCTCACTAATAAAACTACTAAAGGAATACGCGGACATCTTCGCATGGAAACTATCTGATATGCCTGGAATAGACCCAAAGACAGTACAACATGAGCTGCGCATTAAACCTGGCACACCCCCTGTACGATAAAAGATACGAAAGGTGGCTACAGAGTATCACAAAGCAAAGAGAAACGAATCGAAAGCCGTTGGAGGCCGGTTTTATAAAAGAAGTCAAATATCCTACTTGGATCTCTAACATGGTAATAGTACCAAAGAAGAATGGAGGGGTCAAAATCTGCATCGACTTCACCAACTTGAACAAAGCATGCCCCAAGGATAGTTATCCGTTACCCAGCATTGATCAGCTAGTCGACGCAGTAGAAGGATACGAAGAGTTATCATTCATGGACGGATACTCTGGGTATAACCAACTATTTTTAGCAGAAGAAGATCAAAGAACATACAACATTTTACACACCCCACGGTCTCTATTGCTATGTAAGGATGCCTTTCGGACTCCGGAATGCGGGAGCGACGTACCAAAGGATGGTCGATGCTATTTTCAAGCCATGGATTGGCAGGACCTTAGAGGTCTATGTTGACGATATGCTCGTAAAGAGCAGATTGAGGAAGAACCACCATCGGGACCTGAGGGACATCTTCGAAGCTATGAGAGAACACAATATGAAGGTAAACCCGAAAAATGCACTTTCGGAGTAACATCGGGAAAATTTCTTGGGTACTGGTGACAAAAAGGGGCATTGAAGTAGATCCCGCAAAAATCCGAGCCATAGTAGACATGCCATCTCCAAAGAACCTAAAAGAAGTACAAAAGCTCAATGGATCCCTAGCAGCCTGGGAAGGTTCATCTCAAGATCCTCGGATAGGTGCAAACTCTTTTCAACATACTAAAAAGGGGACGAAATTTGAGTGGACGGCGGGAGAATGCGAAGAAGCTTTCCTAGGCGTCAAACAAGACCTAGCGAGAGATCCCTATCCTTCGTAAACCAGACCACGACGGTCTTGGCACTATACATTGCAAAGCAACACGACGATGCGAAGCGCGGTACTTGTCGGGACCCACACAAAGGAGGAGCGGCCGATCTATTATGTCGGCAAAGACTATGAATTCCGCAGAAAGAAACTACACAAGAATCGAACAACTCATCTTAGCCATCGTATGGTCTACATTAAAGCCGAGGACGTACTTCTTAACGCATGACATACGTATCCCATGCCGAGCGCCCTTAGAAGCCATCCTCAAAGGGGCAGAAAGGTAGGACGCATAGCGAAATGGAGCACATACCTCGACCAATTCAATATCCACTATGAGCTTCAACACTCTCGAAAATCGCAAGTGTTAGCGGACTTTCTGCAGACCTACCTTTGGACAACGAAGAAGAGGTGCGCATACAAGGATGGAGGGCCGCGGGTGCCCCTGAAATAGAAAAACAAAAGGAGCCAAATAACATTCTTGAACCAATGAACCCACGACAATGGGAGGTCTTTGTCGACGGCTCCAAAAATAGAGAGGGCGCGGGGATAGGCATCGTCATCACCACACCCACGGGGATAGGATCGTGCACGCATTCGATTGGAATTTGAAGGCCATACAAATAACATCGTAGAGTACGAAGGAGTGGTCCATGCCCTCCGCTTGATAATTGAATTAGGGATACAAGAAGTACGGTTGACAAGTGACTCACAACTAATCATACTACAGATAGGCTACGAATACAATGTGTATGACGAGACACCGATGGCATACATGGCTCGGTACAAACGTTGGTTTCCCAAATACCAAAAATCAAATTCCGACATCTGCGTAGGAAGGAGCTCGGACACGCAGATGCCCCAGCATATATATCACCATGCTTAAAAATGAGGATGTCAAAGCAATCAAGATAACAAGAGTGTACGAACCATCCATCAAGCCCCAAGAAACATGCGCGGCTAACCGACGCAAGTCTAAGGAGGAAGATATCTCTGATGATGATGTCGGAGAGCACATATTCGACGACTTCCAGAACGATGACATCACGCGACAAGCTGATGAGGACGACGATTACGATCGGGAAGCAGATTGGAGAACCGAAATCCACTCTTTCCTAAAAGAGGGGAAACTCCCCCAGGATACCAAACAGGCTAGGAAAGTACAATCCAGAGCAGGGATGTACGAGCTAAGAGACGAAACCTTATACAGAAAATCATTCCTCGGGCCACTTCGTCGCTGCCTGTCTCGATCAGAGGGACATATCATCTTGAAAGACATCCATAGAGGAGACGCGGGGAATCACAGTGGAATGAGGTCCCTTGCAGATAAGGCGAAGACGCAGGGCTACTACTGGCCAACCATGATCCGAGACGCGGCTAGAATGGCGCAAAGGTGCGAAGAATGTCAAAGATTTGGCAAACGAATCCACGCCCCACCCACAAAGTTGAACTCGTGGATGTCCGTGGCCCTTTGGGAAATGGGGGATCGACATAGTAGGCCCACTCGTATCGGGGACGAGGAAAAGAAGATTCCTAATAGTGGCAACGGATTACTTCAGACAAGTGGGTAGAAGCAAAGGCACCGGTAAGAATTCGGGATTCGACGTCTTTACTTTTATTTTTCAAAATATCATCCGCAGTTTGGCATCCCCACGTAAATAGTTTCCGACAACGGTAAACGGCTACAAGGAAAGAATATCGACTTGCTTTATTTCGACACCCTCAAAATTCGAAAAAACAAATCCACCCCCATATACCCACAAAGCAATGGACAAGCGAAGCCACAAACAAAACTTTGGCACTTATCCTTAAAAAACAACTAGACGAGTACAAGGGGCGGTGGTGTGAACGATTACATAACGTTCTATGGGCATATAGGACGACTCGAAGATCGGCTACGGAGAGTCCCCGTTTTTACTCACGTACGGAGCGAAGCGAATCCCTACGAAATTCTACTTCCAACAACAAAGACAAGCATGGGAAAAGAACCTCACCACGGACATGATGTTGGAAAAGCTTGACGACCTCGAAGAAAGGAGAGAATCGGACCTGCAAAGAATGGAAAACTACCAACGCAGGCTAGCCGAGAGAATATAATAAAAAGTGAAACTTAGGAATTTTGTAGAAGGGCAAGATGTGTTGAGGACCATTCCCAATACCAAGAGAAAAGAAATGGGGAAAATTAGCACCAACTTGGGGAGGACCCTACGTAATACACGACATCGCAGAAATGGCTCTTACTATCTCGCGTAATCCGAAAGGGGAAATCCTCATGCATCCGTGGAATGCCAAATATCTCAAGCCATACTACCCATAACCTACCACCTGCGTATGCATTTCAGAAGAAGAAAACGGACTTACAAGTCCACATGTTTCTATCTCTGACAAAGGAGTAACGCGCCTTAACTCTTCAATCAATCCAAGCTTTCATTTTCAAGTGTCATATTCTATTCATTACCCACACACATTTCAATTTATTCAAAACCCACAATCTATACCATATGAGACACATGTATATACTACTTACACAATGTACATTGAAAACCATACCACATCTTAATAAAATATCGATACTATCATTACCCCGTGGATGTAGGCCTTAGGGCTGAACCACGTAAATCATTGTGCAGTTACTATTATTAAGAATTGGCATTATACTTTAGTGAGAGGGATGTCCCGCACAAAGCGTGGATCATACCCACTGCAATATACCGGCAATATCCCATACAAAGCACACGCATGCAATATATCGGAGCATACACATGCAATCTCTTGGAACTCCCCTGTAAGCGTCTATAAGTGTATGACCCGGGGGGGCGACTTCCCACAGAACGAGATACCCGAGCAATATTACAAGCCGCGAACTCAATGGAATATATCCGTGAACGTCGGCGGACCCCCACCGTTCGTAAATCCTCCGCCCAGAATTAGCCGGACGGGGTGCAAGGTCACAAGACAATTCCGGGATATCAACCTACGGAATTGCCCAAACAATACACTTTCTCAAATTCAAAGATCAACATCCTTGGATTGTAAACACTACGGAATTACTCATTACGTTAACTTAATTTGTAAAGCCGATAGATGCAAATTCAACAAAATACAAATTCAGATTTAAACACCAAAGTTTGATCTAGTACATGGCAGTTGATTACAAATCTAGCAAGAAGAGTAGCAAAAACACCAAAAAGGATAAGCAACTGAGATCAATCCCTAGCATACTAAATATGATCTACTGGGAAGGAGCATTATCCGCGGGTTTGTCCTTCAGCGAGGAAGGAACACTACCACCACGGAGGAGGGCCCGAGAAGAACCCCAAGGAAGCGCGGGTACAGGACGCCGAGTATAATTCTTGTTTAACCCATGGTTTTTCCTGAGATCCAACTCAATCTCACCAAGAGTTCTGTTAATATCTTCTGCCAACTGCTTACGAGCCACGAAGCCTATGGCTACACTCTTCATCTCGGCCTGACTTAGGGAAGTGGAAAGAAGGTCCACCTTTTGATTGGCATGCTTCAGCGTTTCCTCCTGAGACAAGGCCAGACCACGATGGTAATTGACTTGGCCCTCCAATTGAACTACCTTAGCCTGAGCTTCGGCAAATTTGTCATCCGCAGCTCGAAGCTGTCCCTGGAGCTCTGCGGATAATAGAAAAAGAACAATTATAACAAATACAATACAAAGCACACTCGATGACAAAAACGTATACCTTCACAATGATCAACCACGGAATCCCTTGCTTCTGCGGCATAATCATATTCATTTGATAACCTATCATAATCTACCTGCAGAAGATTATGAGCATACTGACTCGCGCTTAGGTCATCTCGAAGCATCGAGTCCGAATGACGATATCGATTAACCTCATCATTCTTCGATTCCAACCCCTTGTTAAGACGATACATAGTCACCTCTAAGTTTCTCTCACGCTCAACCTGACGGGCCACATCAGCTCGAGACGCGGATAAGGCACTACTGAGAGCGCCAGATTCTGCCCTAGCATCGTCTCTTTCCTTAGCGAGACGCTGCATATAAGCTCGCACATCCGAGGGATGAGAAGACCGCGCTTGCCGCAGCTCGTCTTCCATAACATTAAGCTTAATTTCTAAAGAGGAAATCTGACCGCGGGTTTTCTCAAGATTATCCCGCGTCCATAAAAGAGCCCCGTTGAATAAATGACGGTCATGGTTGTTTCGATTTTGCAGATCTACCAAGCAAAGCTTTTTCTTACGCCATTCTTCGGCCATAGCGTTATGAACATCCGCGCGGGCATTCCATTTCGCCGATTCACTCTTAAGTTTTTCAACTAACTCGGCAATGCGACCTTTTTGACGAGTTCTCTCATTCCGAAGCCACAACAACTCGTGGACTCCACCCACTGAAGACAGTACAGCGGGAGGAGGGAAGAAGAAGAAAACTCAGAACATATAAGGAGCAGGTAACTATCAAAGAAGAGGATACGCAGACCTGAAATAGACGAAGAGTTCTTCTCAGCAACCGCTAACTTGGCTTTAACCGAAGCCATTGCTTTGCCTCTTCCGTCCTGCTGCTCCTTACGCTTAAGCAGACCCTTCAGCTCTGCTATTTCCTCATCTTTAGCGGAGACCGCAGCTTCAACGCCCGTAAGCGTCTCTTCACAATGCCGGAGCTTCCCTTCTAGCTTGAGAGACTTAGCCTTGAAGAGCCGGTAAAGATGGTGGTTACAATACTCACTCCTCATCATCTATCAATCAAAAAGGGAAATTAGTTCACAACACATTTAAGCAAAATCAGGGGTAGAAAGAGCGTAACAAACCTCCAATAACCGCTGTTGGGGATAATCATCTTGGTACCCATCGTGATGGCCATCATGCCAGCAACCGTAGGGGGAGGATCCACCACGAGATCAATCCCGCTGGCCACAAGATTCTCGCCCCACCCTCGATCTACCACCTCCTCCGGGGTTAGCTCCATATGCCGGCGAGTAAAAGAGTCCGAACTCTTTTCCCCTTCAATCACAGGGGCAGGATGAGGCACGACAAGCAAGTTTTTCTTTTGCAGCCACGCCAAAACAGCATCATCACCATCCGCGACCAAGGACCGCGTGAAGTAATCTGAGGGAGAGTCTAAGGACGTCCCACCAAGCGAGGCACCAGAAGATTACTTAGCGCCAAAACCCCACCAAAGCGGTGGAGGAGGTGCCGACACAAACCTCGGGATGCACTTTGCCAAAACCCCAAAGATCAGATCCGCGTGTGGGGTCACCCCCGCAGCTATCCTTAAGGACATTCCAGTCATCACCAGCTGGAAGCAGATTGAAGTCCGAGACAAGCCCCATAACTGTGGCCATGTCAAATGATTGTTCCCCGGATAAAACCTTACCAAAGGAAAACTCGCAATAAGCATCCCCATCCTTGTCACCACTATCAAGAGCAATTTTCTTACCCTTGTCCACAACATCCCCATCCTTGGTAGCCCCCTCGGCTCGAGAATCACCACCACCACCAAAGGGCTCGGATCATCACCACCACCACCAAAGGTGGCCTGGGATCATCACCACCACCACCAGTGGCCGGATCATCACCACCACCACCAGTGGCCTGATCACCACCACCACCACCAGTGGCCTGATCATTACCACCACCACCAGTAGCCTGATCATTACCACCACCACCAGTGGCCTGACCACCACCACCTCCACCAACGCTCCCACCGCAATACTATCTACTTCTTGAACAAAGCGAGAAGTCTCACCCGCTCTTCCCCGTCGGAAACATCCTCATCACCATCCACGGGACTGTTCACATCCTCGAAGTGTGTAGAACCCTCGGTGGGAGAATTCGACGATTGCTTCGGATTGATCCTCTTGTTTCTACGCACCTACAACACATAATGATAAAAGAGCCATCGGCATCTCCTTTCCTTAGCATAATCAATATTATTCAAGAAAACGAAGGGGCATATATACGTAGAAAACAAACAACACACCTTAGCAACATTAGTATTCTCGCGGAAGAAGGTTAGCATCGAGATATCTTCGTCTTCCGCGTCATCAACATCGCGATTATAAGCAAAATCCATACCTACAAAACTCATCTCCCCAAGGGCGTAATGGGCATAACGAGCGGAGAAGCTTCGCGATGAGGACTGTCAACAATAGGGTCCAACCATGGGGGCCGGGGACCCAACCATAGGCCCACGGACCAACGACTTCAAGAACAAAGTGGCGAGCATTCATAGTCATGATCACGCTTAATTCTCTCATCACGGGAATAGGAAGACCTTCGGCACTGTGAACCCTCGCCATCTTGGAATCACTTACCTCGCTCAAAAGTCGAACTTCCCCCTTAACAGGAGCAATGTTCCGCAGACTCACAGACCACGGCTTACGAGTATTCCTGTTAACGTAATCTCCAAAGGATTTGTTAAAATTTTCAGGAGTGTACCACCCTTTCTCCTTTTCTAATTTAGGGGCATAACAGGTCATCATCGTTTGCCCCTTACTACGAATATAGCATTCCCGGAGATGGCGAAGATAGTTTCCTGTCAACTGTTGCACCCCGCGATTATGACTTTTCTTGGCAGTATCGCGGCTAGACAAGACCCGGTAGTAGAAATCATCACCGCTTTATACAAAGGTAACATCAAACCGGCCTCGAAAGCACCCACGGTCGTCAAGCAAATGAAAGGCATCATACTTGTAATTGGTAACCATCTCATAAGTTATATCTTTATCAGAGGCATAAAAACGTACTTGGAAGTGCTGAAGACCATGCTTCAGTTTGAAGGCCTCAAGATCAATGTGTCGGAAAGTAAACTTCTTATTACCCAAAGGTAAAGGACGAAAAGTAACAGCAGAGTCTTCCTCGAAAGCACCTCCCGTAGTATCTTCCGCAGAACCCGCAGCCTTCTTCTTAGGAGGAACTATATCTCCCAAGATTCTATCTCCGCACCTTTCTCTTCGAAGACAGAGTCTTAGTTGACTTACTTGAACTAGGCACAGGTGGATTAGTCCGCGGTGGAGGCTTGGTGCGGAGAGGCTGCACATTTAAAGGCTCAGCGCGCGGATTCTGCTGCTCAGGAGACTCACCTCTAGGGCGATTCACGGCATATCTAGACCCCTGCGGTGGATCACCCCTTTTAAGCGAAGATCTCTGACCAGGGGACGAGGATGTTCGCCCATCCCGAGGATTATCCTGGGTAAGTGAAGGCGGAGCTCCACCCCTAATATTGGAATCACTCCGAGGAGATCTGTGAGGACTTGACGGAGGAGTTTTGTAAGGAACCCGCGGACGGTCGGACATGTCTGCGGGCACAAACACGAATAAAAGTGCAAGTCAGAGGCAAGGAAGATCGAAAAGCAAGAAAATCTCAAGAACAGCAGCAAACGTGAAGAAAACCCTAGATTTCATCTACAATTACTTAAACTCTCAAGCTATTATTCAAACTCAAAAGAAGAAAAATAAGATTAAAGCATGACCGATGAAACATACGGCTCAGTGGCGTCAACTCTCAAATCCCAGGATATACATAAAATTAAATTCATCATTGATGCATCACCAGAAAATCAAAAACTCAACAGGGTTAGGCATGGCGAATAAGCGGAGTAAAAAATCATACCTGAACCTCAAAGAGTAAAGCAGCAGCAGCAGCAACGAAGGCGACAATGAAGGCGGCGGCGACAGCAGTAGCAGCAGCAGCAGCAACGGCAGCAGCAATAATGGTGTCAGAGGAAGTTAAGAAGATGAAGAAGACAAAAGAAAAGAGAATAAACAGGGAATGTGAATTTAATTCACATTCTCTCATTCTTCTCTTTTTATAAGACCAAGAGAAACCGTCCACTACCCAAAGGGCGCTTATGGCCGGATATGGGAAACGTGCACAATAAATGCGGTAGCACCTTTTAGGAGAAGTTATGAGGAGGAGATAAAAACGTACCACACGATTCTTCTTCCAACTAAAAGCTAACGCCTGATCACAAGAAGAGGGGCAAATTGTAAGTACACTTATTTATCTCCATCGCCACGTGTACTAGCGGAACCCACGTGGAGGCCATGTCATAAAGAGGATGACACGTAGGGGCATCCATGGCATCTAGACGACGTGCCATCTGGTCACACTCAAGACCAACGGTCGAAGATGAGGGAGCATCTAAGGTAGATAATCCCGCGCAACACCAATGAGTTACTCTACCCCATCACGAGGTAAGATGTAATCAACGGTTGGGGATAGTCCAACCGACACGAGACGTGACAAGGGAGGACCGACACCGCCTGGCACGGATCGGATAGCCCCAACCACTCGCATTTAATGCTACTCAGAGGGCACGTGTCAGACGACCCACGAAGAAAGCGAGGATAGGTCAGCGTAACGAGCGTGGGTATTATAGAAGCCGCGGAGTGACAAGGAAGTCCGCGGACCATGCACGAGCACAAGAAGATAAGGTCTCAACGGCTCTTTGTCGGTGGACCCACTTGATTTAGCTATATATATGAACACCCCTTCCACAGAAAAGGGGGTCGAGAGTAGAACTAAGGAATAGGAGAGAGAATAGTGAGAAGTAAGTATGAGTATCAACCTATGAGGTTGATGAATACCAAAGATCTTGTGATTACTTTTGTAACCGTTTACTTTATAGTGAATATCCCCGATCCGTGGACGTAGGCCTTAGTGCTTTGAACCACGTAAACCATAGTCTCCTTTACATTTAGCATTCTTATAGCTTTATTTATGTGTTTACATCTTAGATCTATCATCTTGGATGTTGAGGAGATCATGACAAACCCGCGGGGTTTGGAATCAGTGAATCATCATCTACCTAGGCATATTATACTTATTCACACTTTAATGCGTGTATTCAATTCATGCTGAGATTGTTTGCGAACACGTGGATGCTCACCTGATTTCCGTGTTCACACACGGATGGGACCTGTCACAGTAAATAAGAGAGTTGTGGCCGAGACAAAAAATATTCAGTTCAAGCGCTTCTCGCGGCTAGAGGGAGGACATGTCTATCGCTTATAACAATTATCCGGGGAAGCCTCCAACTGCCAACATGACTGCGCTATGTCATCGGCGGATGAAGAGATGATGGAGGCAACCCCAATGATTGAGGATTTACAGGAAGAGGTAGAACCTCTTATCTCGGAAGAGGAAATAATAGAAAACTTGCCTGAAAAGGAAAAAATCGATCCGACCCTCGACGGGTTAGAAGAAGTGAACCTTGGCTCGGAGGGCGAACCCCGTTATGTACACATCAGTAAACATCTAGAAGGGGAAGAGAAGTCGCGGATGATTAAGATACTTCGTGAATACCGAGATGTGTTTGCATTTACGTATGATGAAATGCCGGGTCTCGATAGCAGTTTGATTGCACAACCTCAACGTCTCACCCGAGTACAAGCCAGTCAAGCAGCAAAGTCGTAATTTTCCGGAGAAAATAGAATTGGCAATCAAGGAAGAGGTGGAAAAGTTGTTGAAAGCCAAATTCATTAAGCCGATCCAACACCCCGTGTGGTCAAGCTAATATCGTACTCAGAGAGTAAAGAAGAACGGAAAGGTCTCGATCTTTGCGTCGACTATCGAGATCTGAATCGAGCATGCCCTAAAGACGACTTCCCAGTGCCAAACATAGACATAATGGTGAATAACACGTGCGGATATGGTATGTTTTCTTTCATGGATGGGTTTAGCGGATACAACCAAGTCAAGATATCTCTGCAGAAGATGCGCATAAGACAAACCTTCCAAACCCCGTATGGTAATTTTTATTATGCTGTGATGCCGTTTGGGTTAAAGAATGCGGACGCGACCTATCAACGGGCAATGGTGGCTATCTTCCACGACATGATGCATCAAATTATGGAAGTCAACATAGATGATGTTGTGGTAAAATCCTGAGCACGAGAAGATTATCTGGACCACTTAAGGCGTGTTTTCAATAGATGTAGAAAGTATCACTAAAAGATGAATCCTCTCAAATGTGCTTTTGGAGTCACTTCTGGAAAATTCTTAGGGTTCATTGTTACGGACAAAGGAATACAGATCGATCCGGATAAGGTTGAGGCGATAACTACTATGAGGTCACCCGCAGATGTAAAAGAGCTTCAAACTTTTATAGGTAGAGTGTCTTACGTCCGGAGATTTATCCCTGGGCTGGCACAACTACTGTCCGCATTCACACCGCTATTGAAGAAGAACAAGCAATTTGAATGGGGAGATGATCAAGAGCGAGCCTTTCAAAAGCTCAAAGAATGTCTAATCAACGCACGAGTCCTACGACCTCCTGTCAAACGCGAACCCCTCTATCTATATACACAACATTCACCAATATGGCGATTGGAGCGCTGTTGGCTCAAGACCCCGGCAATGATCAACTATGTCTGATCCATTATATCAGCAGAGGGTTTAGAGACGTGGAGTTTAGATATTCGAAAGCAGTGCAAGCATGCTTAGCGCTCATATATGCCATGCAAAAATTGCGATCTTATCTGCTCGCTCATGAAACCATAGTGGTGGCAACCGCTAATCCGATCGCTTATCTAGCAACAAAACCAGTGTTATCCGGTAGGACAGCCCGCTAGTTACTACAATTATCTGAATTCGAGCTAAAGTATCAGCGGTCTAAAGGAGTACGCGGGAAAGTATTTGCAGATTTATTGGCCGCATTCCCAGGTATGGATATGACGGAAATAAGTGATGAAATACCTGGGGAAGTTGCAGAAGTCGAGAAGAAGAACTGTAGCGCCCCCTAAGCTAGCAGCTGACTAATCCAAGAGATTGACTAAATAAAGAGGCACTAAGAATCTAAATCATTTACTTAAACATTCAATTAAGAAATCTGCTACAAAACTTAACCCAAAACTCACCCCGCTCAGAAATATATATACAAATACTCCTCTCAAGTGATACATATACAATAGTCATTTGGTTTGCGAACACAATATACAGCGTAATAAACATAACAGAAGACTCAATGCCACAAGCTTCCGCTGCGCAACTCTGATCTGTCTCTAAAACTGAAAGTGGGAAAGGGTGAGCACATCATCCCTAAAAGGGGTGCCCTGTAGGAATAACAACTAGCTTTCAAGTAAACATTAATATGATCCGAAGACAATGCAGGTTTTATCGAAAGTCGGTAATACAAGGAAAGACAATAAAACATAATGTAGAAACTTCTTCAAAGACATTCATAAATAACAGTAAACATCCATGTATGAGATGTGTGTTGCCGCACATGGGAAGAGTAATATTGATGCCAATTCCACACCGATTAGGTAATACTTGTGTGTATCGCCCTAGCCATAGAATAAGATATAAAGGAAGATAATTTTGGCCATGTAATATTGCGGTGTATCGCCCTAGCCATAGAATACTGGATATTGTGTCGGCACACATCTCATACCACACAGAGCATACAAAGATATGCATGCATTTCACAACACCAAGATTGATTTGTAAAACAATAATGAATACAAGAAAGTTCGTTATCGATTCCCACCTCTTTTGATGACAAGCCTCGCCTACCTCGAGATCCTTTATCTACTGGTTCGTCTTTGAATCGATCGTTGTTAATAAAGAGTAACTGTTATCACACTGTTTATGGGTGAAAACTACTCCTACAGAATTTGGTAATTTGGGGTGTGGATGAGGAATGAATTTAAACCTTTAAACAAATGCACTGCGCGGTAAGTGCTTGTAGATTCGAGAGATCAATCTGTGCAAGTCCGGCCTAAACCAAGAAATGGCCGTTCCCGGACTTGTTTCGGTCACAAAGTGAAGGAGATGGGGTTGATCTTAGGGAGGGAAGCGAAGAAGGTGTTGAGATTGTGAAGGTGTTGGCTTGCTTATGACTTGTAACAGAAAGATGAGCAAGCTCGCGGTTGATGCAAGCAGGCTCTGGGTGTTTGAATACGATTTGTATTAACACTTGATTTTCTGTCTCGTCTGAACTTGTGTTGTTGTTTGAAATAGGGCGGAGAACCTATTTATACAAGTCATTGAGCCTCATTCACGTCTCTCGTGGGAAGTGGAGGAAGTGGAGTGATGGAGTAGTGGAGTTGTGCGTCGACCAGTCTTGCCCACTTTTCCTGTTCATCTCTAACCGTCCATGACTTCCTGACACGTTCTTATGATGGCGCGTTGCACGCCGCACGCTGTAAACCGCCAGACCAATACCCCAGTATGTATCCCCCGAGTTTGTGACATGATTGATGTCTGGAATGTGTGGATCGTGGATCCACGAAAGATAGCATGTAATGCTGAATTGGATAACTGTGTTATTCAGAAAGTCGATACTTGTGAAGTATCATGTGTATTTTATGCGTGTCTTTGCGTTATGGTGTGGTAAAGTGATGGGTAATGACGCCTCACTAACCAAATAACTCCCGACCAGGGTTGTATAACCAAGCCGGTGAAGTTGGACGGATGAGATGATCTTTGAGACACTCATCTGCGACCGTTAATGAATATTAGGGTTTTTGAAGAGGAGCGCAAACATGACTCTTCAGCTTGGTCGAAACCAAGTAATGGAAGAATTTGGAGAGGACCGACCGGACGTGTATGTGGATGGCATGCTGGTGTCCACGTCCATGTCTTACCGTCCCATGAAGGTGCGATCTAGGCCACTCAATTTGACCGGCAAAGAGGAGTGGTTGAGATCGGTTTGCGGCAGAAATCCTTGCCGCAAAGAAGTTGAAAACCGGCGCGAGATCCCTAGTTCGGGCACGCGTTTCAAGATGACACATCTTGGTCGGTCTTGGTCGATGGGTTTGACGGGAAAATGGCAGGCTGGTGATCATGCCTATACCTGACTATCCCATGAAAACGTGATCTAAGCCATTCAAATCATCCGGTGAAGTTGAGTGGTCGAGATCAGTTTGCAATTTGGGAAGTTTAACCACGCATGTTTGGGCGGGCGTTTTGGATTAGCCGGGCATGGGATGCCTTGGCCGTTCGCATGAAGAGGTAGATGAGCCTACGGTGGTCATGCTGGTATGACCGGCCCTTGTTTAATCTAATCTGTGACCCTCCATTCGTGCCGGAGAAGATGGACGCACGTGATGATTTGAAACCCTAATTTTGACTTTCAAAAGCCGTGCGCCACTCCTTGTTTGGGTGATGATGTTGTCACGGCCAAACATTGTTGGTCTTGACCGATTGGTCAAGTGTGTAGGCGGGCCCACGGTGATCGTGTTGACATGCTCTGGGCCCTTTGAATCTACATCTACACCCTCCATCTATACCTGCGAAGATGGATGGTTGAGATTGTTTTGCGACACATGTAATATGCCGCAAACCCTTATTTAGGGTTTTCGTCCATAATGCTTGGTATGAATGTCTTTTGGCAAGCAAAGGCCAATGGCCGACCATGCGGGGTCGGCCGTGGGTATTCCATACCTGCTTGGGGGTGATGGAATTGATCTGGGGTCATCCAATCATGCTTATGGAGTTGGATGACTGCGGTCAGATCATATCCGGACTGATACGGTCAGTCCGGATGCTCAATCGGGCTAGTATAACACACCGAGAGGGTCTCAATCGGGCTAGTATAACACACCGAGAGGGCTCGGGCTAGTATAACACACCGAGAATCAGCCTGTACGGGTATTTCGTACATGGTTTCATTATAGTGCTTGGAGGTTCGTGTTATTCAGCAAGAGTAACACTCGGTCGTCATGCCACACCGATAATGAGTACTTGGAAATACAAGGCGATATGAAATTCACGGGAAGGGATTGTTGCCACATGCTCCAACCTCGGAGGAATTTCATGTATTCACGAAATGAGATTGTTGCTACATGCTCCATTCTTGGTGAATTAAGTGAGGAGTATCAACACTTATAAATGGCTTTATCTTTTACAAGATGTCAGCGCATGATTTTTTCGGTTTTTTTACAAATTTAACCTTAAACGAAAATCCACCATCAACATTAAGTCCCCTGCCTAGCACATAATGGTTACACTATTGTGTGGTAGGCATGAGATGGTGACATACATATATACTGAAATGACCAAGCTGAAGTAAGTACGTATTTACCGGATAGTCAGGCGTTGCCCTGAAACTGGTTGGTTCTGATTAAGGATGCGAAGGAAACAGGACTTGGTCTGGTGAGCCGCTCTGGTTCCTCTTTTGCATATTTGAGCTCGGCCACTTCTTCAAGTGTACTTCCTTCACCATACACGGCTCTCCTCAGGTATATCTGATAAGCCTCATTGATTGTTATCCCGAATTAGCAGCCTTCATAGGTGGTAAGTAAAGATTCCTTTTCCTTCTGGGATTCTGTCGACTTGTGAGATTATAAAGAATCGTCTCACGTGGTCGTTTATTCTATATCTAAGACACTGCTCTGATTTTCTGATTAACTGATCGATGGATTTGATGATCTCCTTTTTTTTTTTTTTGTGTGCTCATAACTCCCTCTCCTTTGCAGTTTATCATGGAAGCGGTGGACGCTCATTCTGTTGCTTCCCCAGAAAGAAGTTTTGAAGTCGACAAGCCCGAAAACCATGCGCACGAAGAAGTAATGGCTAGGATTGATCTTCCACTTCGCGAAGTCGGCCGTGCTATACAGGGGATGTCTATCTCCCACCTTCGTATTGTCGTCGGACGTATCATGCACTTTCACCTGCAATTGACATGGAGGAGCGGCGGAGGCGCGGGGAAACGCTCGCGAGACACTAGTAAGCGCAAGGGCAGAGAGATTTGCAGCGCGGTTGAAGAGGCGGAGAGTTGAGCATGAACGACCTCCGAATGAAGGCAAGTGTGATTACCCGGTTCAGGACGGCGTGATAATTCTTGACTCCGACACAGAGGAACCTGAAAACCTGAAAGCAATTGGTACGGCTCCTAATGTTGATGCGCTTTTTAACGCTCCCGCTGGTGATATTGGGATGGAGTGTGCTGCTGCTGCGGAGACGTCTGATGCAGAAACTGAGGGAGATCCAGAGAGGGGAGCATCAACAGGTGATGGAGCTGACGGTGATGTAGGCGAGACCGGCCCTCTTGACGACTGAAATCTCTTTTGTTTTTTCTTCTTTCCAAGTATATTCTGTGCTCGAACATCTTCCTTGTACTCAGTGGCAGCTGAGTTCAAGGTCTTTCTTCCATTTGATTGTTTGAATAAAGTTTTCTTTTATAATCTTTTGTCAAGACTGCAACCAATCCTTCTCAGGTGCAAGGGTGCGCCTTCGCATATAGTTCTTAATGATAAAAGAAACAATATTATAATGGAATATCCACGGACCTGTGCTTCTGATGTAAGATCTTCTTGGCTTTGCTGGGGCAGATGTCTCAAATCATTTTCCTTTTGTGCACACGTTCTATTTCCTTCTTCCTGTGAGATATTTGCTTAGGGTTCCCTTTCTTGCTCCAGCGGTTGGTTTAGGCTGACTCAGGAACTTGTGTTTTTTAGGAGTAAAGAGGCTCTCAAATGAAAATAATGCTTCAATTGAAAATTGAAAATTGAAACCCTAACTATGAATGCAAGTATTGCAATCATTTTCTGGAGGAATTACAAATATGATATGGAATTGTAAAAGGAAATACGCTGGAAAAAATAGCATAACGCTTTAAAGGGTGGAGAACGCTGGAAGGTGATAGCACAGCATCTTAAGTTCGGTAGGGTTCGAGCCATCGTGAGTGAATTGTTATGCCCTCTAGTTTATCAGCGTTGATGAGCTTGCAGTAGCCGCCTAGGATAACATCTGCTACCAGGTATCTCTTCCGGTGAGTGAGTCAGGTGGAGTGATCATTTTCACCGTCATGCTCCCAACCTTGAATGTAGTCGTCTTTGTAACCAGATCTCCAATTCCAAATGGGTTTGGTCGTGCGGATACTTGGACCTTGGCCTTATCGTCTTTTACCAAGACAGCCTCTACGCTCTTGATAAAACGTTTGAAAGGACCGGCTTCCCATTCACATCTCCTAGCTAGGGGTTGGTTCGTTGGTTGGAGTCAGTACCCAGGACTTGTCAGGACGAGGGGCGGTAAGTTGTAAGGAAGGTTACGTGACGAGACTTACTTGAGATCGGAACTTTTCAACGTATGCTGACAGGCTTTCTCCGGGAAGTTGTGTCACATTGGCAAGTTGCTGGTGCGGCAATAGACAGCCATCAGGAGGTCCAGAAGGCGTGTTGGAGATTCTTTCAGGTGTCGAAACCGGCAGAGGACAGACTCCCAGTGTTGCTTTGTTTTCGTGCATCCAAGGGCGTCCCAGGATCATGTCGTAGTTGGGGTGATCTTTGACTATGTAGAACTTTGCTTGCGTCGAGGCATCACCCAATTTGACTTCCCGAGATCAATATATCCGTATGCATCCACGGGCTCTCTGCTGAATCTTTAACCACAGTCGAGTGACGGGTAGCTTCCTGCTTCGAAATCTTTGCCGCTCTCAGGGTCTTGACAAGTAATGATGTTAAATTCGGAAGCCGTATCAATCAACACGCTATCGAATTCAACATTTCTCAAACGAGTGACGGTTAGAGTCCCCAGTTTCCATTGCTCATGTCTTTCGGGAAAGACTGGGTTCCTGACTCGCTTCGGATGCAAACGCCTTCCCGACACAACGTGGTTGAGGGCCGCAAATATGTCTTGGCGCTGTCCTTTGGAGAAGTACAAGATTTCACATATGTGCTCCATCATAGATTGTACGGTCTTGCGAATGAATCCCCGAGAAATCATGCGCCTCTGATAGGTAAAGGGTCTCTATGAACACCCTCGTTTCCAAGCTGAAGTTCCCCTGTCTCTACCTTTTCCCTGAATATTTGTTTCAACCTGTTGCAATCTTTGGTTGAATGATGGACGAACCTGTGGTAGCAACAATATCTGGGATCCGCCATTTCTTCCTCGGTTGGAGGACGTCGATAGGGGGCGGCTTTACGGCGTCGTCTTGGATCCACGCTTCCAAGAGTTCTATCACTTCATTCATGGGAAAAGGTAAACCTGTGTCTTTAGTGTTTTGTACAGGAGTTTTGTCTGTTCCTTTTCGAGACGAAGTCTTGTGTGCTGGGGATGCTCGCTTGGTTTGTTGTTCCGAAGCTTTCCTCTTTTCTCCTCCGCTTACCACACTCACAGAAGGACCAGTGTTGTATTGTTTGTTCGTGAGACGCCTGCTTCCTCGACTTTCACGCAAATCTTCACTTCGAACAACTCTGGTTCTTTCTAGTAGTCTTTGGTGCGATTATTCTTGAACGTTTTGCAGCTTCGTGGAGTTCAGAGAATGTTTGAAAGCCCAGATTCTCCAACAGAGCGCGGTATATGGGTATCATCCCATTGATGCATGATTCCACCAATTGCCGTTCGGTGACATTAGGATCGTGACAATCCGGTAATTGGGTTCTCAATCTTTTAACGAAGTCGTTGGGATGTTCGTTGTTCCGTGGAGAATTCTTCCCAGTGTCCGAAAACGTGATTTGTTCGAGACACGAAGAAATACTTCCTGTAGAAAGCACCGACCATCTCGCTCCAATTGGATATCTTTGTTAGGCGCAATGTTGTTGTACTGTGTATGCCCTCCCGTGAGTGATTTTGAGAATTCTTTTAGGCGTAAAACATGATTGTATTCATGTTCCCCCAAGGCTTCCAAGAATCGAGAAATGTGTTCACGAGCATTACCAGTACCGTCGTAGAGGGAGAACTGGGGAGAGGTGTAACCTCTTGGTAGAGGAATCCGGTGCACATCTTGAGGGTACGGTGGCTGATGTTGGTGTACGTCCGTTCGGTCCCCTTTGCCTCGGCTTTGAAGGAGTCGTTCTAGATCCTCACGTGTGATGAAGTTGGGTGTCTGGTCCCTTTCTCTTGAACATTCAGGAGCAACACGAGCTTCTTCACTCATGTGGGCCGAGTGGAAACGCCTGCTGCTCGGGTGAATTGAAGGCATTTCTTGTTGGCTCCAAAGATTGACGTGAATCCTGCGGCAATCGTTCAGTCAAGGTCTTGAGGAAAGTGAGTACCTCCTTCTGAGTTGCGGCCATATCTGTTTGAGTCTTAGCAAGAACTTCCTGTTTCTCCATCAAGTCTGCAACGGTAATAGACGGTGGTCCTCCTCTTGTGCCTCCGGCTCCTCGTCCTGATGGGGAAGTGAAAGTTGTTGCTCTGGTGACCACTGGAGGCGTTACACTGGAGGAGATGCCGGGATTTGCGGCTGCTCTGGCTCTGGTGATGGGAGGCGTTACACCTACGGGGATGTCTCCTGCTCCGCTAGTGTTGGTGATAGAGGTAATGGCTCCTCGAGATGTGTTGGCTACGGTAGCTCCACACGACAGTACTTCGACACCGGGATTGTTATCCACACTAGCCCCATCGAATTGATTGCTGATCCAGACCTTAATTCCACCATCTTGAAATGAATTGTTGATTGAATTGATTCTAAGATCTACCCTTTTTGAAATTGATAAAATTGAATCGAATTTTGAAGAAATTGACTTTACAACCGAGAGATTAACCTCCCACTGTGGTCGCCAATTGTTTATGGGTGAAAACTACTCCTACAGAATTTGGTAATTTGGGGTGTGGATGAGGAATGAATTTAAACCTTTAAACAAATGCCTTTACTTGCGCGGTGAGTGCTTGTAGATTCGAGAGATCAATCTGTGCAAGTCCGGCCTAAACCAAGAAATGGCCGTTCCGGACTTGTTTCGGTCACAAAGTGAAGGAGATGGGGTTGATCTTAGGGAGGGAAGCGAAGAAGGTGTTGAGATTGTGAAGGTGTTGGCTTGCTTATGACTTGTAATATGAAAGATGAGCAAGCTCGCGGTTGATGCAAGCGAGCTCTGGGTGTTTGAATACGATTTGTATTAACACTTGATTTTCTGTCTGCAAATCGTCGAACTTGTGTTGTTGTTTGAAATAGGGCGGAGAACCTATTTATACAAGTCGATGAGCCTCATTCACGTCTCTCGTGGGAAGTGGAGGAAGTGGAGTGATGGAGTAGTGGAGTTGTGCGTCGACCGGTCTTGCCCACTTTTCCTGTTCATCTCTAACCGTCCATGACTTCGACACGTTCTTATGATGGCGCGTTGCACGCCGCACGCCGTAAACCGCCAGACCAATACCCCGTATGTATCCCCCGATTTTGTGACATGATTGATGTCCGGAATGTGTGGATCGTGGATCCACGAAAGATAGCATGTAATCTTTGAATTGAATAACTGTGTTATTCGAAAGTCGATACTTGTGAAGTATCATGTGTATTTTATGCAGTCTTTGCGTTATGGTGTGGTAAAGTGATGGGTAATGACGCCTCACTAACCAAATAACTCCTGACCGGGGTTGTATAACCAAGTCTGGTGAAGTTGGACGGATGAGATGATCTTTGAGACACTCATCTGCGGCCAGATTAATGAATATTAGGGTTTTTTGAAGAGGAGCGCAAACATGACTCTTCAGCTTGGTCGAAACCAAGTAATGGAAGAATTTGGAGAGGACCGACCGGACGTGTATGTGGATGGCATGCTGGTGTCCACGTCCATGTCTTACCGTCCCATGAAGGTGCGATCTAGGCCACTCAATTTGACCGGCAAAGAGGAGTGGTTGAGATCGGTTTGCGGCAGAAATCCTTGCCGCAAAGAAGTTGGAAACCGGCGCGAGATCCCTAGTTCGGGCACGCGTTTCAAGACGACACATCTTGGTCGGTCTTGGTCGATGGGTTTGACGGGAAGATGGCAGGCTGGTGATCATGCCTATACCTGACTATCCCATGAAAACGTGATCTAAGCCATTCAAATCATCCGGTGAAGTTGAGTGGTCGAGATCAGTTTGCAATTTGGGAAGTTTAACCACGCATGTTTGGGCGGGCGTTTTGGATTAGCCGGGCATGGGATGCCTTGGCCGTTCGCATGAGGAGGTAGATGAGCCTACGGTGGTCATGCTGGTATGACCGGCCCTTGTTTAATCTAATCTGTGACCCTCCATTCGTGCCGGAGAAGATGGACGCACGTGATGATTTGAAACCCTAATTTTGACTTTCAAAAGCCGTGCGCCACTCCTTGTTTGGGTGATGATGTTGTCACGGCCAAACATTGTTGGTCTTGACCGATTGGTCAAGTGTGTAGGCGGGCCCACGGTGATCGTGTTGACATGCTCTGGGCCCTTTGAATCTACATCTACACCCTCCATCTATACCTGCGAAGATGGATGGTTGAGATTGTTTTGCGACACATGTAATATGCCGCAAACCCTTATTTAGGGTTTTCCGTCCATAATGCTTGGTATGAACGTCTTTTGGCAAGCAAAGGCCAATGGCCGACCATGCGGGGTCGGCCGTGGGTATTCCATACCTGCTTGGGGGTGATGGAATTGATCTGGGGTCATCCAATCATGCTTACGGAGTTGGATGACTGCGATCGAATCATATCCGGACCGATACGGTCGGTCCGGATGCTCAATCGGGCTAGTATAACACACCGAGAGGGCTCAATCGGGCTAGTATAACACACCGAGAGGGCTCGGGCTAGTATAACACACCGAGAATCGGCACATGCACGGGTATTTCGTACATGGTTTCATTATAGTGCTTGGAGGTTCGTGTTATTCAGAAGAGTAACACTCATTCGTCATGCCACACCGATAATGAGTACTTTGGAAATACAAGGCTGATATGAAATTCACGGGAAGGGATTGTTGCCACATGCTCCAACTGGAGGAATTTCATGTATTCACAGAAATGGGATTGTTGCTACATGCTCCATTCTTGGTGAATTAAGTGAGGGAGTATCCAACACTTATAAATGGCTTTATCTTTTACAAGATGTCAGCGCATGATTTTTTCGGTTTTTTACAAATTTAACCTTAAACGAAAATCCACCATCAACACACACAAGCACTCTGAGGAATTAGCCAAAAGACTCATACAAGGCTCATAACATAACTTCATATAAGTTTATAGTTATAGGTTATGTGAAATAACTAATGGTTCTAGTTTTATTAATGACTCTATAACTTAGTAATAAGTAATTTTTGGATAAAACAATATCTACTTATCCAAATGGGGTCAAACTGGGTGTCATCGGAAAGCCCTCAAAAATACCTACAACTTTGCAGAAGGAACCGAAAGCTAATTCGGACCAGAAGTGGTCCAAACACTCTAATTAAGATTTCTGGCCCTAAACCCAAGTTCATTGGGCCTGATCCGTCCCGGCCCGCTACCCATTTACAGACCCATCGAGTCAACCCACGACCCGACCGTATACCCGGTCCACGACCCCCATAGGTTTGACTCACACCGAGTCAGACGAGTCGAGTCGAGTCGAATCGACTCGGTCATCTTCTATACTAACTTCAAAATAATTCCAAGTGTTGGATAATAAAACAGCTCAAGTGGTCATCTTCCAAGGTCTCTATAGTAATAAATATAAATCCAAATGAATCAAACTTAGTCTCTATAAAATCTCGAAATCACTCTCTACAATATTAGCCTACTGAATATTTTCTAGATCCAATTCTAACCTATCTAAATAATCCCATACATATTGATCATCGTGACTGTTTCTACATGGTATTGGCTGTGTCTACTAATTTTCTATCACTAATATCTCACTCAATATACAACCAAACGAGACAAACCTTATATCACCAGAAAGACCACCCGTCGAACTATAATTATCATTTATAGAGCTATATCTAAATCGCACTCAAAGGTACCTAATTAAGTCCATACATATTGAGCAATAAACAAAATACCACACACAAAATCATAGATTTCTGAAGCTATAAACTGAATTGTTTCTAGCATAAACTCAATATCTAAAAGCTACCCAAACATAAAATAACTCATACAAATCTCTAAATAAGGTTACCTTGACAATCAAAGGAGGTTCCATCATCCCTATCATCAATCTCATCATCAACTCATCAAGAACACCATTAATTAATTACCTTCACTATCAAAACCCAACTAAGAACACCATGATTAAAGCTTCATCAAAACCCTTATTTGGAATCATTAGCAATTCATAAACAACTACTTGCTTTCTATACTCCTCTCATACTCCAGCTATTTCCTCCTCTCTTAATACTCATCACTTCCTTCCAATACTATTTTTATCTCTCATTCTCATCATCTATTTCTCAACCTCACTCACTAACTCGCCGTTGTTCTCTACTTCTCTTCCTATCTTCAAAAAGTACACCAGCTACTAACTATGAAACAAAAGAAAAGAAGAAACAAAAGAAAAGAAGAAAGATAAGCTCAAGGAAGAAAGAAGATTTACGTCTTCTTTAAAAACGTATTTTAGGGTTTAACTAAAACCAACCTTAACAAATTACTAAGGGATAGCCTAATTTATTAACTAGAGGTCCAGTCCAAAAACAAAGGCCCGGTCAACTGAGTTTGACTTTGTGGTCAACGGTGTACCGTCGGTCAATGGTCACGGTCAACCCCGGTTGTCTATTTTTGACTCTGATTTCCACGCGCGATATCTTCTTCGTCCGGTATCCGAATGACGTGTTCGAGTAGTCTATTTCGCATAATTTTTCAATATCTATCTAATGGTACTAATATCATTTCCATATTATTATTCGATTATTTTTATTTATTATATTGTTCATATTTAATTAATCGGGTTATTAACGGCTAAATCGTCGCTTGACTAGTCTAAAAGCGTTGACGTGCTTGCGGGTCCTTACAAGAACGTTGGACAATGTTTTTTGATGGATCATCATATGGCTCTTATGGAGGAGCGGGGATAGTATTTGAGACACCCAAAAGAGAATTGTTATCATTCGCTTTCAAGCTAGACTTTGAATGTAGCAATAATGTGGCAGAGTACGAAGCATTGATCCTCGGATTACGAATGGTTGAAGAGCTCAATTTAGGGGCAATTGACATCAAAGGAGACTCGAAGCTAGTCACAAACCAAGTATCGGGTGACTTCCAAGTAAAAGAGGCGCACTTGGATCCTTACCGAGCGGAAGCCCAAGAACTGATAGCAAGAAGAGGAAGCATCGTTATTGAGCATATTGGAAGATCCAATAGCAAACACGCTGATGCGTTAGCTACCTTGGCAGCAAAGCTACAATTTAATGAAGCCGACGAAGGAACCGTAGTGGTGAAAAGAAGGGCATTACCGAGCACGTGGAAAGAGGACACAACGTTCGAATTGAAAGATGATTAGAGAACAGCATACATCGAAGATTTAACCAGGGAAGTGGATGATCAGTTATTTCCCGTTAAAGTACTAAAACAATTTGTCATAGTCCGAGGAGCGCTATACTTTCGAACATCCGGAGGTGCTTTATCACGGTGTGTGGGAAAGATAGAAGTGCAAGAGATATTGAATCGTGTTCATGAAGAATCATGCGGACAGACAGGAGTAATCCCATTATACCACCGATTGCAGAGGATGGGTGTATACTGGCCAAATATGACAGTCCAAGCGGCAGTAATCCAGGATAAATGTGAAGATTTTCAGGCTCCCCCACAACAAACAGAGGTATGTAGTGTGGAAGTAAAGGACTGGAGGCAACCTTACATAGATTTCCTCCAGCATGAACGCCTGCCGCTGAATAGACAAGATGCGTTAAAAATTCAAAGGAAATCCGGGCGATTCTTTTTGAGTGAAGGCATCCTCTATAGAAAGAGTTTTGGGGATAAGATATTGTGCTTCTTATCACAAGAAGAAGCGGAGATAGTTATGGCTACAACTCATAATGCTGAACACCAAGGTATGAGAAAGCTTTTCCTACAATTGTATGAAGGAGGGTTTTACCGGCCTACGATGGAATTTGATACAGCCGAACATTTAAAAAAGTGCCAGCAATGTCAAAGCCACGGGTCACTAATCCGCGCCCCACATACTCTGCTACACAGTATCGTCACCCCTTGGCCTTTCCATAGCTGGGGGCTTGATATTATTGGACAAATAAGCCCGACTTGATCCGGACGACATAAGTATACCATCACTGCGACTGTATATTCCTCCAAATGGGTTGAAGCCATTCCGCTCCGAGATTATTCAGGTGCCACGATCGCTGCATTCATCAAAGAACATTTCATATGTCGATTCGGCACACCTATGATTATCCGCTCGGATAAAGGTACCTCTTTTGTTAATCAAACGGTCAAGGAATTGTTGGATCAATATGGAATTAAGTTCCATACTTCGACTGTCTATTACCCTCAGGGAAATGGACAGGAAGAAGCGACCAATAAAACATTGCTAAGGATATTAAGTCGCACCGTACATGATCATCATAGGAGCTGGCATGAACAACTACCCCTCGCACTCTGGGCATACCGCATTTCCAAGAGAAGTTCAACTGGCGCCTCTCCTTATTCCTTGGTGTATGGGGAAGACGCAATATTACCAGCGGAGATTGCAATTACTTCCGCACGAGTATCCATGGCCAGTCTCACTACCCCGGACGAGGTCAGACGATTTTATCACCTTGATACCCTAGAAGAACGATGAGTCAAAGCTGAACGTTTCGCGGATAATTATAGGCAAAGGAAGGCAAGATATTATAACCAGAAAGTAAAGGAACGAACTTTCAGTATAAATGATGTAGTTATGAAGATCGCGCCACATTTCCAGTGCAATGAAAAGGCAGGAAAATTTGCTGCAAATTGGCAAGGTCCCTACATGATTAGCGAAGCTGCAGAAAGCGGATATTACTATCTCAAGCGGATGAATGGCTCACGTATCAACACCCCTATCAATGGTAAATGGATTAAAACTTATTATGCATAAGTAACTAAATGTACGCCGGATGGCTGAGGAATAATAAAACAACTATCTTTATGTTACACTTTGAGTCATTTTAATCATCTGGAAAATAGTTAAGTCCCGTACACGATCCAATAAAGTGTACCAATAGTCCCAGAAATGACTAGGTTCTGTGCATGGCTTAATGAAGTGCACCAATAGTCCCAGAAAGGACTAGGTTCTGTGCATGGCTTAATGAAGTGCACCAATAGTCCCAAAAAGGACTAAGTCACGTGTACGACCTAATGAAGTGCACCAATAGTCCCAAAAAGGACTAAGTCACGTGTACGACCCAATGAAGTGCACCAATAGTCCCAGAAAGGACTAGGTTCCGTGCATGGCTTAATGAAGTGAACCAATAGTCCCAGAAAGGACTAGGTTCCGTGCATGACCCAATGAAGTGCACCAATAGTCCCAGAAAGGACTAAGTCTCGAGTACGACCCAATGAAGTGCACCAATAGTCCCAGAAAGGACTAGGTTCTATGCATGGCTTAATGAAGTGCACCAATAGTCCCAGAAAGGACTAGGTTCCGTGCACGACTCAATGAAGTGCACCAATATCCAGAAAGAGCTAGGTTCTGTGCATGACCCAATGAAGTGCACCAACAGCCTTGAGTCTGAGACTCTCTGCGCGGATGAAGTGCACCGATAGTCTCAAAAGGGCTAAGTCCCGTGCATGGCCCATGAAATGCACCAATAGCCACTAAGATGGTTAAGTCTTATGCATAATCAATGCATCACGCTAATAATCGTAAAGCTGGCTGAGGATTGCACTCGAAACATATTGGGACTTTGGAAGATAGTCATAGAATACAACACCAGATAAACATGAGTCTTTAAAGGCACAACAGAGAAAATACAAGAACATTGGTGCCTTAGAGAAACACACATAAACACACAGCTGATATATGCATAAAATATTTGGGATAATACATAAAGCAGACGAGACAAATATTCAGTCAAATCAAAGATCCGAAGATAACACTGAATTTGCGCGTCTCAGTCTACCACGCGCGACAGCCAAGTCATTTTCTTTATGTTTCATACGGGAGCGAGCATCACAAAACGCTTCAAACGCTTCATCTGAAGCCACCACATTCTCTATTGAAGGGTCAAGCCGGAAAGTACTCAGTCGATCTACATATAAATCCATTACATCGAAGTATTATGTTTGACTAACTTCGAACAATTCTTCACATTCATGAGCAAGTCGAGTATTTCCAATAACGATAGCTCGTAATAGTTCAATCTTTTGTTCTTTGAGAGCCAAACATAAAGCATCAATTGTTTTTTTTCTTCCATAGTTACTAACCATTTATTATCCAAGAACATTTAGACTATATAAACAAAGAGGAGACCCCTTTTTTAAAGATGATTCAGTTAAAAAATTATTATTATTATTAAAATTTAAGATGATTCAGTTATAAGCACATGGAAGCGTACGATCTCTTGCTCCACGTCTTCATTATGAAGGCTTCTTAACTTTAAATAGTAGCCTTAGTCAGAGCAACTCGCATATCCCCTAGCACTCGATCTACTTCATACAAAATCCTCTCGGATGCATCGTTTTGGCGAGCCATGACGGCAGTCTCATTTTGTTTCTCGAAAGCTCGACGTGCACCATCTTGCACAGTCAGCCTATGAGCTTGTAGCGCTTTTACTTCATCTCTCAGGGCCAATAGGCGCGCTAATTCCACTTGTTTATCAGAAGGATGCACTAAAGCGGATATCACACACAAAGATAATGCACAACCAAGCAAGCGACGACCTGGCTGATGAGAATCACGCGCATGATAGTCTGTTATAGCTTGGTTAACATCTGACATCATAATTAAGGCCCACTTCTTGAAACAGTCGATCGGCCTCATGACGAGCGGAGACAGCATCATCTAGTGCACGCTGAATCTCGAAGGATAGTGGTTCGAATGCCTGAGATTTCCGAGTTGTTAAAAATACCTTGTAGTGTTTATCGAACCCGCGTGTGCCTTTGCACGACTCATTGTTCTTACCTCCCTCTGCAATTCTATATTCGCTTTCACAAGCAGCAAGCGGTCTAAATCGGATTCTTTTCTATAAGGAGTCACTAACATTGGAACAGAGGCCAGAGACAACACATAGCCATGCAAAATACGAGCCATATAGAGAATCTTAGTATAAACTGGGAGCAAAGCAAAGAAGTAAAGATAACACAACAGTAAACATACTCCATTTATATAGAAAATATACACATCCAGGCATTTGTTGTTGCATAATTACTGTCATTAACCCCACTTACCCCTAAAAAAAAAAAAATCATAGCACACGAAGTGCCCTATGAACATCAGCAAGAGCTGTCTCAATAGATCTAACACTATGATTTGCTTCAACACACTGGAAATGAGTAACAAGACGTTGTACGCGGAAGTGACCACGATATTCAAGAAGGGCTATGTCAGGCAGCCCGCCTTCACTCAGAGTCTTCATCACAAGGTGATTCGCAGCTGCCAATCGTTCATGCAAACACGCATTCTCGATCTCAAAAGTATCACACGCAAGATACATTACTTGTAAAATTCGATTTAGATACCTTACTTCCAGAACCAACCTCACATGATTAGCCATAAAATAAAAGAACTCAAAGAACATTCACTGTGGTTAACCAAAATAACTCTCATATATGTATATACATATATCCAAACAACACAATACCCAAAACAATAATTTTACGAATCCTAAAAAAAAAAATGGTAGTAATCTATCTAGGAATGCTGATCTGTAAGCGAGAGGCAGTAAGAAAAGTCTTCATCTAAGTCTTGCATCATCAATTGTGCCTCGCCATATTGAGTAATGGAATCGGTGTAAGCACCACACACCTCTTCTAATACTTGATGAATTTTGTGCATAACTTCACCAGAAGCATGGGCTTCTTGAGCCATATTTAATGTCTCCTTATGCTCTTCATAAGCTTTGCGGGCCTTATCTAGAGCAATCAATCGATGAGTTTGTAGCATCCGGACTTCATCTTTCAAAACTAACAAACGCGCTAACTCTGCTTTCATATCGACATGACGGATAAGAGCAGATACAACACACAAAGTCAAAACACACCCGCAATCAGCTATCGCTTGCTTAATATCAGTCGTCATAATTAGCGATTCTTGAAACAGTCACTCAACTTTATTTCGAGTAACTATGGTATCATCCAGCGCGCGCTGTACAGCTAGAGTCAAACCCCCGGACGTCTGCGACCTATGAGCCATCGAATATGTCTCGTGTTGTTCATCAAACCGCGTGCGCGTAGCTACTCTATTCACCATTCTAACTTTTATGAGCATTTCCACCTCAGCCTTTACCAACAGCAGGCGAGTCAGCTCATGATCCCTATCATAAGGGACCACCAGTATTGGCACATGAGCCAAAGCCAAAGTATAACCATGTAGACGATGATCCATCCACTGCAAAATATAAGTTAACAGCTAGAAGGAAGATGAAATACCGAAAGAAGTTTGAAAGATACTAACTAAGGCAATTATATTTATTCCTATTTATAAAAACACATAAGTAACACCATATTAATTACCATCCAACCATAATAATAAATGCAGGTAATCAAATAGTAAATATGTCTTGCAAAAGGAAAAACAAACCATCAAAGTTCTCAGTTCAACCAAAAATAAAAGCAAGGAAATTATTGTTTGAAATCATTATCAGAAATATCCAAAGCGACCAGCTCCGCCCTCTTCCTAGTTAAGCGCCCATTGACCTCCTCAGCAGCGTCCCGAGCGATCTTCAAATCCTTGGTAGCTCGGCCCACGTCCGCCATCAGTTGGTCATATGCTTCCTTATTAGCATTAGCAACATCGAGCAAACGCTTGTGTTCCTGCTCCAACTCCTCAATCTCACGAGGCAATGTGGTCCGCGCACTATGGCTCGCCTTTGCCAAATCCAACAAGTTCTTAAGCCATTGGATGGGGAATCGAAGAACTAGATAAGTTTGAATGGTAGCGTCCCACTTCCTCAATGTGGCTGGATCAACATGGGTTTCCTCCGCCTGGTAAAGGCCCTCCGCTATGTCGAGCAAATCCTCGTTAGACACGATCAGAGAATTGACAGGCATTTCTTCGTGAGCACACATATGGCCAAACTTCTCCACTATGCGCCGATAAGTGGGCCGCTTTAGACGAAAGGACCCAAAACCCATGTACCAATGCGTAGCGGTTATCCACACCAGCCTCCGTCGCGGAAATAGTATGGGGATAGCGGAACTGAGGATCCTCCGGAATAGCCATCAGCTCGGCATCAGCATCCACGCTATGAGAAACCTTAGGGGTCGGCTTGGAAGGTTTTTGCCGCTTATCATTAGCGCTCCCTGACTCACTGCCTTTGACTTGATGGTTCGAGCCGCTCCCCTTACCATGAGCGCCATCTCGTTTTCCCATATTCTGAAGAAAAGAAAGATGGACATAAGCAAAATACTCCAACACAACAAGGAAATAAAACTCAAAATATATAACATGTACTAGATTGGAAGGAATGAGAGGATTGATAGGAGAATGAACTGATTGGCGAGAAGAAGAAGAAGAGCTTGACACAGCCGGCTCCGAGTGATCTAATGAGAGATGAAAGCCAAAGAAAAGGGGAAAATAAAATAATCTTATCAAAAGAATATAGGAAGTGAAGACGTATATATAGGTCACCAAACGCATTTAATAATCACAAAAGAAACATTTTGACTGGCACATGTCGGTATTAACAAATAAGAATATGGTACACTCACGGGATTTAGAAGGGGAAGAACTCTGATTTTTGGTGCTACCTTTGAGACCACTACCCTCTTGGGAGTAATCATGCACAGAATAATTGACTCGGACTCGTCCTTTGCACCCAGCATATCGGAAGGAGTATGAAGAGGGTGATTAAGATCCTTAATTGTCGTTACAATTAGAGGATGAGTAGATTTCATAATCATATGGGGAGAGAGTATTTCAGGACCACTCTGACTAACTGATCGGCCAAGTTGGCATTCCACGCGCTCGATGAAGGTACCTGTGGATGATGACCCCATTTTTGGAGCCTGTGGGGAAAACGGAGAAGAAACATTAGTAGTACGAATGGAAGGTAATCGCGGAATAAGTAGCACACCAGCATCTCGTTTCATCTTCTTAGCCAGCCGATCAGCCCTCCACTCATTGAGAGGCAGGTTAATGTACTATTCAAAAAGGAGGCCTCTAGGCTTGCAGCCGATAGGCGGAGAGTTCTAGAAGAATATGTCAAACCAACATAAAGAAACTAAATGCAGGATTTGATTGAAGAGAACAGAAGAAGAAAAAATAAATGTACCTTAGCAGGAGGAGATGCAATTGGAGGAGATGCAACCGGAGGAATATTTAGGGGCTTCACTGGTTGAGTGCGCCTTCTTTTCTTGGAGCCAGAGGGAGGTAAAGCACTACCCTTTCCATCCTCTTGAGAAGACTCATCACCCGGAAGAGGATCCCAGCTGGTAACAAGCGGGTGAAGAGGGCGACCCTTGTTACTGGAGGATAGCCTATACTTTTTGGCAGTCTCGGCATTCAACTTCAAACGGCCTGATGCGTGCATCTCTTTGAAATCATCCCTGGTTAAAGCCAGAGGAGCATATGGTTCTTTGATGAGAAGGTTCAACACATTCCGGCTGACGTTGTTGCGGTACCCAAGCCACTCATTGGTGACGCTAACGTGCCGACGTGACTGAGGTTGGTAGAAATCAAAATAGCATTGGCGATCTCTCATCCGAAGACCACTCTTGAAAACAAAGCGATCAAAACTCTTCCGGACTTCTCTATCTTCTTCCATCGACGAAGGAAGGGGAGGGTCATAAGGAACTCCCTGATCAAAGCCTAGTTGCCGAGCCACATGAATAGTATTGTACATCTCGGATGAGAACTTCCCGCCATAGAAACCAGGAAGACGTCCGGGTAAAGTAGAAACAATGATGTCAGAGTCATCAGCGGAAGGAGTATCCGCAGAAGACATCTTCCTCTGAGATTGGATAATAAAATTATAATGAAGAGAACCAGTACGACCGTCTTGATAAGTGACAGGATTGAAATCACCACCCTTATCCATGTAGTCCTTGAGTTTTTCCTTGGGTAGATAACCCTTCTTATGATAAAGGGACATCCGAGGATGAACTCGGGAACCGTCACAAGACGCTTAGAACCATCCTCTTGAACGACCTCCTCTTGACGAGAAAGAGCGAGAGGATTCAATTGAGAAGGTCTATATTTGGGAAAGCGCTCCCAAGCTCATGCTTGAATGAAATTGGCAGGGAGGAAAGTCTCGACCTCATGAGATCCATCCACGCGACGAATATCACACGCCAGCAAATCCAAGTGGTGATATAAACCACCCAAGAACATAGGAGCAAGCGGGAATGCCACTCCGCGGGACATCAACACGGCCATAGGGATAAGCTCATTCTTAATAGTGTCACGGGGACTGTACTCGAACACGTCATGTCACAATCAGAAAATAAGGAAAGCCGACAGCTCTGCTCTGTCCGTTTCCCCTTCTCGATGAGGAACACCCTCGCGAGGGCCCGAATATAAGGGAGCCCAATACTTAATCCAACAGTAGAAAGAGGCTCGGCGTTGCCCGGACTTAGGTTTCTGGTTGCTCTTCACCTCTCTCACGTCGTCAGACTCTTCAGCAGTAGACGGTTTTGGTCACTCGGAGCTTCAGCCTTGAGCTCTTCTGGTAGCTGGTACGTTATGAACTATTAGCATGACAATAGCCGTTTTCACACACTATTAGCATCAAAGCAATTTTCAAGTTATTGAAATAATCATAACGAAACATTCCAAGTCTACACCAAATGATTGTATCACCCAAACCATGTAAGATGTTACTCGGCAATTTTCATATTATCATCTTTTGATTTCCGTCAAGAAAATAAGATGAACTTGGTCGACGCGAACCTTGCCAACACATATTCCGAGAAATATGTAAGCGAGTTAAATTCATCTCGAAATCTCAAATGTTTATAATAGGAAAACTATATCGTAACACGACTTATATCTCAATATAGGAGATAGAGTAGAAATAGACTTTCCAAGTGATAGATGAGTTTAGTCTCCACATACCTTTTGTTGATGAAGTTCCACAAGCTCTCCTTAGTAGTTCTTCGTCTTCGAATGATGAACGCCGTGAAGTCTAAGGCTCAACTACACAATCTATGTCCTAGTCTGAGACATCTATAAGTAGACTAGAAATTAAGACTTATAGTTTTGATCACTAACATTGACAAACATGCTTGAGTTAGCAACGCATGCGAGTTCGACCGAGCAGTGCTCTAACACTTATTTGATCACATGTTTGTGACTCAGAGTTAATGTCTTATGTGTTCATGAAAATGAATATTAAGATTTTAAGTTTAAATCGGCTAGTTTCGGCAAACCATGTTGAACATAGTCTTTATACACGGTTCGGTTACGGTTTCACCTAACAATGGTGTACATCTTGTTTATGTAAATAAGATTCAAAGATTCATCTAACAATGAATATTGTTTGCTTGGTTCCAAAGCTATCTTAGCTTAAACCTAAAGCAACTTATGCTTTGAATGTCTATGAAAGGGGAACTTCAAATAACTGGGATCTTTGAATCCCGACACTACTTTTTGGTGTGTCCTAGTTGTATCTAGAGTCGTCTTCTTCCTAACCATTTTAGGGTTTAGCGACTACAAAGACTTCATAGGGATTCGTGAAGCCAGATCCAGTTATCTTTCCTTGATAACTCGTGTATCCTGATCAAAAATCGGTGCTTTTGGAGGAATATGTTTTCTCCAAACATACTTTAAGGAAGATGAGCTGCCCGCTTGAAGATTTTGTACATGTCATTTGTATCCCTCCTTAAGTTGAGTATTCTCTGTCTGAATTGAAAAAAGTTATCCTCATTGTTATTGAGAGTTGGAGGTGCACCAATTAAACTGAGGATGTCATTTAGTTCATCTAACACTTCTGGTGATGGAATCTCTCTAAACTGAATTGTCCAAACACCTTGCTGAATTAGGTCACCACTTTGGCATGTTTTTTATTTGTAGCTTTGTATGCCTTCCTTTGTGTCTCCTTGAATGGAATGACACTTCTCCATGCGTCTTGCCAGAATTTTACTTCAGTCCCTCTGCCAATAGAGAATTTTGAATTCTATATTGGTAGCATGAAAATTTTACAAAGAGGTATTCAATTGAGATTTCAATTGACTTCCAGAGAGTTTCCAAATGTCTCATAATATCTCTTGTTATTGGTTAGAGACTTTTTTTATAACGTAGCGGAAGCGTAATAATTTGGATCAAGGATCCAAAAGGTAGTGAAAACTAGTGTGAAATCAATAGATTCACAAAAGTTATAAGAAAACTAGAGAACAATAACTAAATAAAATATCTTTGATAAATCAAATAAGATAATAATGTTGAATGTGTAGAAATTCTACAAGGCTAGGCCTTCTTATATATGCTTCGATATTACCTAAAAGTAATAAAACTAGAAAAGGAAATTATACTAAACTAGGAAACTAATATGTTCTAGAATAGTTCTAGAATAGGGAAATCATAAATTAGGAAATAATACTAGAAATAGAATACGGTTTGACACTAATGTCAAACAGGGGTGAATTTGTCTAGATGTTCTACATCAGGCCCCCCTTCTTGAAAAGAACTCGACCCCGAGTTTGGTGTTGGAAGAGAAACATCATCGCCGGGAAAGTAAGGAAAGATATCCTTAACATTGAATGTGGACGAAATGTTCATATTAGCTGGGAGGTCAACAACATATGCATTGTTGCTGATCTTCTTGAGAATGCGGATATGACCAATCTTCTTATACTTCGTCTTGTTGTATGTACCCGTCGGAAAACGATCCTTGCTTAAGTACACCATAACCATATCACCAACTTCATAGGATTGAAAACGACGTCGACGATCAGCATCTATCTTGTACTTGGCATTAGCAGCTTCCAAGTTTTTCTTTACCTTATCATGTAGCACTTGTAGAGACTCTATCATGTGATCTGCCGCAACATTGGAACTAGGAATGGATGGTAAAGAGACGAGATCCAATGTATGGTTAGGAACCTTGGAATAAACAATCTGAAAAGGTGCATAACCTATAGACCGATTAGGAACTGCATTATAGGCGAACTCAGTTTGAGCGAGAGATAGATCCCATTGTCTAGGCTTGTCTCCAGATAAACAACGAATAAGATTCCCTAATGATCGGTTTACTACTTCAGTTTGCCCATCTGTTTGTGGGTGAGATGTGCTACTAAACTGCAGTTTGGTTTGGAGACGAGTCCAAAGAGTCTTCCAAAACCAACTTAAGAACTTAGTGTCTCGATCAGAAATAATGGTCTTTGGAATACCATGTAAACGAACTATCTCACGGAAGAAAAGATTTTCCGTAGTCACAACATCCATAGTCTTCTTGCAAGGAATAAAATGTGCCATTTTTGAGAAGCGATCAACAACCACAAAAACAGAATCATGAGCTCTTTGGGTTCTTGGTAAACCTAGCACAAAATCCATTGATATATCTTCCCAAGAAGCATCTGGAACTGGAAGAGGAATGTATAATCTTGTATTTTGTGCATGACCCTTACTTCGTTGACAAACCATACAACGTCGCACAAAATCATGGACATCCTTTTTGAGAGAATTCCAAAAGTAACGAGCTTTGACTAGAGATATAGTCTTATCTCGCCCGAAATGGCCATAAAGACCATTGCTATGTAACTCCTTAATAAGGTGTTCACGAATGGAACCATCAGGAATGCATAAGCGGCTACCTTTAAAAAGAAACCCATTATGTAAAACAAAATTACCCGTACCTTGTTGTGCGGAGGAACATTTCTGCCATAGTAAGGAAAAGTCTGGATCGTTAGGATATAACTCTTTAAGGGAGTCAAAGGCAATCACTTCAGCACAGATAGTAACAAGGAGTAATTCACGGGCACTATGATTTGTGAAACGGCTTAGTGCATCCGCAACCTTGTTTTTCAAACCAGACTTGTGCTGAATAGAGAACGTATATTCTTGTAAGGTAGAAATCCAACTTACATGCATTGTATTGGATGGTGATTGATTCTGAATATACTTGAGGGCTTGGTGATCAGTATACAAGACAAAATCCTTGTGTATTAAGTAGTGTCTCCATTTTCGTAGTGCACGAATCACAGCATAGAACTCTAACTCGTAGGTAGACCACTTTTGACGAGCTTCGGTGAGTTTTTCGCTAAGAAATTCAATAGGTTTACCTTCTTGGGACAAAACAACACCAACTCCTAATACGGAAGCATCAGAATGTACTTCAAAAAGCTTGTTGAAATCAGGTAGTGCCAGGATAGGAGCAGAAGTAAGTCTTTCTTTTAGTAATTGAAAACTTGATTCAGCTTCATCTGTCCATAAGAACCTTTTATCCTTCCAACTGTCAGTAATAGGAGCTGCGATAGAGCCGAAATCCCTTATAAATCGACGGTAAAAGGAAGCTAAACCATGAAAACTTCGAGCTTCAGATGTTGTCTTCGGAGTAGGCCAATCACGAATAGCTGTGATTTTGGAATCATCTACTTGAATACCATCAGCAGAAACAACGTAACCCAAAAACATAACCTTAGAAGTGAAAAATTGACACTTCTTTAGATTGATAAATAATTCATTCTCCTTGAGAGCGTTGAAAACAGCCCACAAATGAGAGCGATGTTCCTCTTCAGATTTAGAATAGATAAGGATATCATTGAAATAAACCTTACCAATGAAAGGTTGTAGGACTTGATTCATAAGCCTCATAAACGTACTTGGAGCATTAGACAAACCAAATGGCATAACAAGCCACTCGAAGAGACCATCCTTTGTCTTAAATGTAGTCTTCCATTCATCTCCAAGTCGAATTCGGATCTGATGATACCCACTTTTAAGATCAATCTTAGAAAATATTATGGAACCGGAGAGCATATCAAGCATATCATCTAATCTTGGAATTGGGAAACGATAGCGGATTGTGATCTTATTAACAGCTATACTGTCGATACACATACGCCAAGTTCCATCTTTTTTTGGCACAAGAAGGGCAGGAACAACACAAGGGCTCAAACTAGGTTGTATGAAACCTTTAGACATCAATTCATCCACCTGTCCTCGAAGTATATCGTGCTCCTTAGGGCTCATACGGTAGTGTGGAAGATTAGGCAAACTTGCACCAGGCATGAGATCTATTTGGTGTTGAATATTTCTCATAGGTGGCAAAGAATCAGGCATATCAGATGGTAAAACGCATGCAAACTCATCTAGTAAGGACCGCACTTGAGTAGGAATAGTTGTAGGAAGGTCAGGAGTATAAGGTTGTACAACTAAGGCATAGATCGTACCTGATTCTTGTGCATCAGCTAAGATGTCCGGGGAAACCAACATTGTAGTCTCTTCTTGTTGTAGACTTGGCTTAGGTTTCGCATATGATGGTTGCAATATGATTCTGTTTCCATTGTACATGAATGAATACGTATTAGCTTTACCTCTATAAGTCACATCTACATCATATAGCCATGGACATCCAAGTAATATGTGGCAAGCAGTAATATCCACAACATCACAAACCACTGTCTCGTTATATGCTCCAATTTTAAATGACACGAAATATTGAGAATCTGCATTCTTCTCGTTGTTATCATTAATCCAACCAATGGAGTATGGTTTAGGATGTGGATGAGTATATAATTGCAGCTTTTCCACCAATCTAGATGAAACAATATTTTGACAACTTCCACTGTCAATGATCATATCACATATCTTGTCTTGCACATGACATTGAGTGCTGAATAGACGATTACGGGTTGGATAGTCAACACGAGGAATGTACAATAGATTTCGAATAACATAAGAGACATAATCACTTTCATCTCCTTCCTACGCATATGCTTGTATATCTTCGATATTTCTATGAACATCTTCACTTTCTTCCTCATACACAGCAGACTCTTCTTCGGTCATCAATGTACGCCCACTTCTACATTGGTTTGATGTATGACCTGGCTTCTTACACTTATAGCACTTGTTTTCAGTTGGGTATGCATAAGGGTTTTGAGGTTTTGGTCTAATGGGTGGAGCATTACTAGGCTGGGGTGGAGGTGGTGGAGTCTTTGTGGTAGGTGGGTTTTGGGAAGATGATGGTTGGGTGGTAGTGGTAGTATGAGAAGTACGGGACTGGAATGGAGAAGGTTGTTGCTTATTAGGAAAATTTTGAAATGAAGGTTTTCTAGGGTATGAGAATGAGGATTTTGGGTATGGTTGTGGAGAAAGCATGAAAGATTCTATCTTTAAAGCATTATTAATGACAGAATGAAGAGAAGTATATTGTTGAGTAGCTAACCTTTCTTTTATATTCCAATCAAGTCCATTGATGAACCGCCCAATTGTTTGATCAACCGTCTCATTCAGCTGGTTCCGAGATAACAAACGGGAAAATTCAGTTACATACTCTTGTACCGTGCGGTTGCCTTGGCGACAGTTTTGCAAACTGATGAACAAGGTTTGTATGTAATCCGGAGGAAGAAATCTTCTCTTCAACAGTTGTTTCATGACTGTCCAGGATTGAACTTGTCGCAATCCTTGATTGGCTCGTTCTATTTGAAGATGATCCCACCATGAAGAAGCTGGTCCAGTAAACTTGAAAGCAACAAGCTCTACTTGTTGATCTTCAGGTATGCGCATATAAGCAAGGAAGCGATCAACTGTACACAACCAATCTAAGAAATCTTCAATGTGTAAGAGTCCATCAAACGGGGTTATATCAGCTTTGGGACGATAGTTTTGTGGATTTCCCATGTTCCTTTGCTAGCGCGGTGGTGGAGGATAATAATATGGCGCATAATCTTCAACATCAATTGCTTGTTGTTTTGTAGAAGATTTGAGCAAGTTTTGGGGAGTAGAGTAAGAGCTGAAATCTTCAAAGAATTCAAATTGTGGGGTTATGTAAGGTGGACAAGAAGAGTATCTTTGGAGTGGATTGTAATGGATGATAATATGATTTATTTAGGGAGGCGTAATTCTTTGGAAGAAGGTTGGGAAGAGGTGGGGGGTTTGAAGATGAGCGGAGAGTTGGGAGGGTGGAAGTATGGGGATGGATAATTTCATCTTGGGTTTTAGATTTTTCTCCAAGTACCTTCTTTCCTTCTTCTCCCATGAACTTAATAAACATACTTTCGATTTTTTTTGTGATATCATCGAAACGTTCATCCATTACTGTGGTTAGCTTCTTTTCAATATTGATTCCCATTGCTTTCACATCAGCTTCTAGGTCTTTCCTCAAACTAGTTTTTAACTCTTCAATCTTCTTATCACCCATGTTAGTGGAGGCTCTCAATCGAGGCTCTGGTACCACTTAACGTAGCGGAAGCGTAATAATTTGGATCAAGGATCCAAAAGGTAGTGAAAACTAGTGTGAAATCAATAGATTCACAAAAGTTATAAGAAAACTAGAGAACAATAACTAAATAAAATATCTTTGATAAATCAAATAAGATAATAATGTTGAATGTGTAGAAATTCTATAAGGCTAGGCCTTCTTATATATAGGCTTCACTATTACCTAAAAGTAATAAAACTAGAAAAAGAAATTATACTAAACTAGGAAACTAATATGTTCTAGAATAGTTCTAGAATAGGGAAATCATAAATTAGGAAATAATACTAGAAATAGAATACGGTTTGACACTAATGTCAAACAGGGGCGACTTTGTCTAGATGTTCTACATCATTTTAAGTCATTTGGGGAGACTTTTTGATTGAAAATAGGTATGGTAGAAATCTCTCGTCAAGAGGTGATATTTTGGAAGACTTGAAAAATATAGAGAATATTTGTTTTTGAGAGTAGAACCAATTTTTTTTTTTTTGAGCTAATGACCAAGGGGCGAGCCATTTGCACACGGTAATACAACCGGCCTCATCTGGATATATTTAGGTCGACCAGCCTTTTTTTTTTTTTTTTTCCTCGTGTGTACAGACCAAATTTTCTCTTTGCCAGTTAAAAGAACGTCTCCTCAGATGAAACAACGAAAAGATGTTAACCAGTGATTAGATAGCACAACAAATAGAAAAATATGGGATGACATAAAACTTAGGCAAAGGACAACAATGAGATATATTCTAACAACGAACAAATATTCTACTAAGTATTCATGGTATTTTTATTAACATTGTAACGTGCATAATGGATAAATCGGTAGATGTTTTAAATTTGTAGTTAGATAATATACATCTTTTCTCTCTATACAAATAATTCTTTACGAATTTCGTTTTTTTTTTTTCTTTATAAATTATAAAGACTCTCTGAGAATCACTAGAAATCTCTAGATTTTCAGAAAATATCCAGGAATCATTCAAATAAAAAAGCCAGAGAAATCTCATTTAACTACCCTACTAATGAAAAGTTTGTTACACCGACCATGAACGTCCAAGAAGAACCATGAAAAGTTTGGGTCCAAGAAGATCGTGAAGGTCCGTTTAATGTGAAGGTCCGTTTAATGAAAAGTTTGTTGCAACGATAGTAGACAGCCCCCCATAAAACCCACCGTTTTTCCATTGTATTTTGGTCTTTGTTTTGTTTCGATGGAAGAACGGACGACCTATCTCTGTCTACCCCATCACATGTTTCATGCCCCATGTTCCGGTCCCACACATGACCTACTTTATACCATGTGTACTACTTTTTCTTGCTCTTCTACTTCTCCCGATATTTTGATGCTCTCCCATTCTGCCGATCTTGCACCATTTTTGTTGTTGGCAATGGCATATCCATAATTTTCACAGATATATTATCACCACTGGAAATGAAGTTTTTTTCCTTCCAATTTCCAGCTAAACATATAGGACGGTGATAGTTACTAAATGGGGTTGAAAAGACAATGATAGATAAAACATGTGCACATAAAAGATTGTCTCCTTTTTTTTTTCAACTGGACATATTAAATGTATCTTGACTCATGTTTCCTATATACCAAGAAAATCTCGATAATGAGATTAATTAGAATCATTTTCATTAAGTACTGCCAATTGGGATTAAAGATGTGTACTGTAATTAGACTAGAACTGTAAAGTACGAACTGGCCAAAGCCCTATGTGAAAGTTGTCCTAGTAGGGGGTGCAAGGATCAATAACAAAAACTTAAGTCTAAGACTCTAGATTGATGTTATGCACTACAGCATTTATGAACGTATGTGCTAGCGCCATCTAATATGCAACGTTGCTTTTGATGCAGAGACCTCGACATTGTCAACATCTCTTATGAAAAACTTATGGTCCTAACCATGATCCACACGTAGTAGCTATCCATGATCCATGTATTATTGACCTTTAAACTGCCAAGTGCCAAGTAAAGAGAAAGAACAACCACGTTACAGATTACAGCACCCACGTGAATTATGCTTTGTCTCATCTAACATTTTCTCTTTCATAAACCGAGATTGAAATTCAAATTCTCGTGAGTCTTACACAAATTAGACTTCTAAGATAATCAAACGTTTAATAATATTAAAATTGAATTTAGTGAACGACAAAACTTGGATCTGACAGCTTTAATTTAAAATTTAAATTTGTTTTTACTTTTTCTTCTTCTGTCATTTTAATTATCTCCTTTCTATTCTCTCTGTACATAATAACCAACGGAGTTAGTGGAGTCTGAAACTCTGTTCTAAAACGGACTTTTGATAAATGGCGGAATCCAATGTTTCATTGAGCTAGATTTTAGGATTTTCCTTCATGTCCGCCTTCTTCTTCTTCAACTTTTTATTTTCTTCTGTCCTTTTAAGATAATAATAAAAATAATATTCCACTGAGTCACTGAGCCGGTGAATGAGTGAGTGAGTGAAGTTGTTGTTACAGTAGAAGGAAGAATGATGAAATCCAAGGGTTCTTGCTTCAAAATCATTACCTGTGCAAGAGATACAGAAGATAACGATGATGATCTCGAACCTAATGAGGTAACCTAACCATTCTTTCTAGGTTTCCCTTTTTTCATTTTGTATTTCTTTTGTTTGTAGTTTGTTTTCATTGTGATAAAAGCTTGATCTAGATTCAGATATATGTAGATATGGTTGTAAGTGAAATAAGTGTAGATCCCAAATATTTAGTGTAGATTTTGAATGGCAAACAAGGCTGAATTTGGCAGTACTTTTTATGAAATGCATTGTTTTAGATCTCATTCAAGCTTGTAATCTGTATGGATCAAACTGAATATCTGTATCAACGTCAGAATTGTTTTGATTTTAGCTTTTGAATCAGAAGGTGTGAGGTTTTGTTGTAAGGTTTGGCTAATTGTGATTTGGTTATTGTTTTTTATTTCTTTCAGAGTAAACGTTCTACGGACAAGAGTAGGTGGAGTTTTCGCAAGAGATCCGCTAGGCATAGAGTGCTCAGCAACTCCGCAAATACTGAATCACCATCCATTGGAAATAGGGACAGTCTAGAATCAACCAGCATTAACTATAATACGCAGTCTAACCTTACTACACCTGAGAAAATATCTGTCTCACACTGGGCGAGTGATTATCCATTAACGGGCGTAGCAAATTCAAATGCTCCCTTAATTGATGCAAAGAAGGATTTCAAGAGTGAACCTGTAATCTCCACTGAGCATGCTCGGGTGATTGATCCCTCTATTTTTAAGCAAGATGTCAAAAAGGTTGATCATAAACTGGAGGAAGACAGTGCTGTTGTCATTCAATCTGCTATCAGGGGATACCTGGTAACCCTTTTCATGCCAGTATTTACTATGCGTAACCATTTTCATTTTTTTTTTGTAAGTTTCTTATATTAACTTTACTTTTTTGGCAGGCAAAGAGAAAACTATTGAAGCAAAAGAATGTCATAAAGTTGCAAGCTGCTGTACGTGGACATTTGGTCAGGAACCAGGCCGTGGGAACCCTGCGCTGTGTCCAAGCCATCTCCAAAATGCAGGTCCTTGTCCGAGCTCGCCGTGCTCGTCACCAAGCATCTGCTATTGAAACAAAGCCTGATGGGCACGAGGTATATAGCAATGTACAACCTTTGGTAATGTTATATAATTTTTTCGAAGTCTTCAAGTGACCTTCAAGTCCACTACCAGATAGTCTAGTACAGTGATACTCTATTTTTGCTTTCTGCTGAGCTCCCGCTAGTTCTTATTTATTCTTAGTTTCCCCTCCCTGAATTGATGATTTTATTTTTTGTTGTTGTTTCTATAACAAACACTTACATTTCTTTCTGTTCCACCCTTTGCCAGGTCAAAGAAAATAGTGATACGTCTTCCACTAAGAAATTGCTAAGCAATGCATTTGCTCGTCAAGTATGTTTATTTGATTATAATGTTTAATAATTCAATAATTTAGTGGTTGTTTTTTGGTCTGTCCGTCTGTGTTTCTTCTGACATTGATGTCCTTGATGTGCTTCTAGATCATGCAATCAACGCCAAACAAAAAACAAATTCACATCAAATGTGATCCCTTAAAACAGGATTCTGCATGGCAATGGTTGGACAGGTGGATGTCTGTTTCATCATCTGACCTGGAGCGAAACAAACAACAATCTACAGCTGTGAATCAGAAACAGGATGAAAACGTTATAGATACCGCTTCTGAAGTAGGAAATGAGATCTCAGCTGAAGTTATCTCTGCCTCGAAAGATATGCAGTCTACGGCTACAAATGCAGGAACATCACTTGATAATGAAGATAATTTGATCACATATGAGGCGGACAATTTTGTTTTTCAAGCCTCTCGTCCAATCTCTACTAGTACAAATGACATGCAGCCACCTTGTGTTGATGATTCGGGTGTTAATGATGCACGTGCATCCTCTTCCAAGTCAGATACAAGGCAATCAGAGTTGCTTTCAACAGCCCCTCCTCAAACGGCACGCAGATCCGTCTCTGATAAGCCTATGGCAGATAGTGAGCAACCAAAACGTTCTATGAAAAGGGTTGCTTCTGAAGAACCAGAGACCGAGAACAAGAAGACTGTATTTGGGTCACGAAAGGCAACGAATCCTGCCTTTGTTGCTGTTCAATCAAAATTCGAAGGACTAAGTTCAAGGACCACTTCTCGAAAATCGTTTAGTTCAACTACACAAGATGTTGGAACAGAATCGAAACTGAACAGCATTTCTTCTTCGGCGGATTCTTGGAAAAAGACTCAGGAACCTAACGTGACTGAAAGTTCAATCCCACATGAAACTAAAGTCCAGGTTGCGCCTTCTGAATGCGGCAGTTTACTTTCTGTTACTTCAACTCTTGATTCCCCAGAAAGATCTGAGGCTGGAGGTGTAGATGTCAAGCAGGAAACTGTATCTGTGGAAAACGTGACCTCTGAACTTAATATGGCAACTGACACTGTATCTAGTCCTAGAAACCTTGATGTTGAACCCAGGACTGATATCTGTGCATCTCAGCCCATTTCATCCAGCCCTGCTTCTTTCCAGCCAGGGAATAGCGAGGATGGTAAGAGGGAATCTCTTGACTTAGATTTAGCTGTCGAGCAACAGAAAGAAGAGAGGCAGCCAAACAGATGTGCATCAGATGCGCAGAGTCAAATAGATGTTGCGGCATATCAACAAGCATACAGATCATCACCAGAAGGATCTCCAAGAAGTCATGTTACCATTCCTGAGTCACATGGAACACCATCAAGTCAGGTATCTGTAAATGCTAAAAGGAATAAATGGGATAAAAGTGGGCCCACCGGCATCCAGACCAGAAAGAATCACCCGGTAGTCAAGAGGTCCCCATCTAGTCAAAACTACGAATCAGGTGGAAAAAGTAGTGCAGAGCAATTGTCAAAAGACTCGAAGAACGCGAAGAGGCGCAGTTCATTTGGTTCAGCCAAGTCCAGTAACCTTGACCAGGAGCCAAGGGATAGTAGTAGTAGCAGTACACTACCTAGTTACATGCAAGTCACGGAATCTAGAAGGGCTAAAGTGCTCGTCTCGCCAAGGTCAAGTCCTGACGTGCAAGACAAGGAAATTTACATCAAGAAGCGGCATTCTTTGCCTAGCACTAATGGAAAGCAGGGCTCCCCCCGCATGCAACGATCAATGTCCCAAGCGCTACAAGGGGTAAAAGGAAGCAATGCAAATTCTCCTCATGGTAAGTTTTTTATGTCCTCCCATGTTATTTTAATAAATGCTTAAGATAAGTCATACTTCTTTATAACCATGGTTAGTCCAACAAAATCTTTTCACAATTTTATTCTTCATATATGGGATGTTCTTTTTCAAAATTAAGAACCCGCCATGACCACTGACCCTGTTCTCTACTTTCCTTTTCTCCACAAAAATTATCATAGAACAATGTTGTCTACTTTCCTTTTCTCCACAAAAACTATCATAAAACAATGTTGCATCTCAGCAGTGATGCCTAGACCTTGCTCATCTAAAATTGCAATAGTTAGAAGTCATACATTGACCCTTTTGAATTAAACTCCTGGCCTACCTTAGATGCTGCAACATTCTGTTTGGAACCTGCTCCCTTTTTGTGCCAAGAGATAAACATGTAGGCACATCTCACGAACAGCGGATTTCTTAGCGACATAGGGGGTTGAGTTATTTATACCAAGCATTTTTCTTTATTATAATTCTGTGCTGATTGAACCATATATATGTTGCAGAAAAGAAGTGGGTGAGATGATACCCACTAGTCACCTAGGCATCATCCGGTGGAAAGGTTGTATGGCTTTTGTAATATGGGGAGAACTAAATATGGTTGTTTCATGTAATTAGTTAGAATCTGATGTTGTGTCCTGCTCAAAGGATGAAGGTATTTTGTCTGGTTTACACACGTTACTTGTGTTCGATAATATTTTGATTGGCTTTGACAATGTTTTTCTAAGTTGTGCCAAGAGCTTTAGTTCTATATTTGTAGATGGAGGGGTTTGAAAAGGCTTCAAGAGTATTGATTGTAATAAACCAAATTTTTTTAGTCTTATCTGTGACTTCTGATTTTTACAAGTCATTGCCTCTTTCTCTTCTCCGCTCTTCCAGTTTGCTTTCTGTTATGGATTGTGTGAAACGATTGGCTTTGAACTATGAAAGTGTAAACTGATGTTAATGGGAATCATTTCATGCTTGAACGTTCAGAGAATCATGAACGACGCCACCCCATGCTGGCTTTAACTCCTTGGGAAAATCTGAAAATTTACCCAAAAGGATTTTCTTGAGGCTGCTTTTCGAAAATGCTAGCAAGTTCCACCTCAAGAACATCAAAGAACAGTGAATTTTGCTTTGTGCCTTCGTCTCTTTATTACAGTAATTTTAGAGGTAAGAACCCTATGTAGCTTTTATTTCAGTCAGTAGTACAGTGGCTTTCAGAATGACTGGAGAATAACTTTTAGGAAGGGCTTGAACTAAAAGAGAAGACCTGAGACTCATATCCGCTGCTCCAATCTCAATATATATACTGAGGGTCAAAATTGCATACACGCATCTATCAGAGGCTTTAGGAAGACTTGGTAACTTTGACATTAGCACTTCTTTGCTTCTCAAATACGTGAGATTGGGATTTATAATAGTAATTGTCTGCAAAGCTTTTGCATGATACAAAATAAGTTTCAACCATCTCATCTCCCTCGCATCCCCATTAAAATGCACAAAGCAAACTGACTGGATGTGTTGAAACAAACATCCTGCTGTTGATATATGACCAGTCCAACTATCTTCTTCATTGTCGTGAAGGGACTGAGTTGGGATTAGAAAACAAGAAACAGACGAACATCAAAAGACTAAATCATCAAATGGCATGTGGTTTACAAGACCCAGCACTTGTTTTGCTATTTCTTCAAGACATCTAATGAACATCAAAAGTTTTGTGCACTTACATTGTCAAATACGAGCCACGTCAAATTGGGTGCTGATTTGAGCAGTAGAAATAGTGATTTATCAGAAGGTTCTCCCTGTTTTAGAAGCAACTTATCCAAATTATGAAACTTAGGCAGGATGTCTACAATGTCGTCTTCCAACAGAGAGAGCCTATCATCACAGAGCAATAAAAACTGTGTTACAACGATACGCCTAAAAACAAAAACCAGCCGTATCGATACGTATTTACACGGATACGCGTACTAATACTCCCAATACTTCAAGATACAACTCAGTTAGAAAACTTTGACTAAATATAAGAAAATTTAGATATTTTACTAGATTTTATGAGAAGTTTTAACTATGGTGACAAAATATTAGTTCCGAATCTGTCCACTGATCTTGCTCTAGACTTTCTTCCTTCTTATCCAGACCTTTTCATACAGATTATATTTTAATCATGCAAACACATGTATGTATTTTGTTAAGTTTCTATCTTATATATAATATATTTATGTTAAACTACTGATCAATATTGAGTATGCCGTATCGCCGTATTTTAGTTTTTCAAGTTGGTGTATCATAGTAGCGTATTGGTATCTTGTATCCGATACCGTATCCGTATCGTTGCAACACAGAATAAAAATAAGCATATCGGTTTGAGGAGTAGGATTTACCATATGATACAGAAAAACTTGAAGAGAGCGTAAAGAAAAAATACCTGTAGGGTTTCAGAAAGCATTGCTAGACGGTTTATGTGAAAGCGCTCGAAAAAAATTCACTTACAGCTTCACCATAACCTATCTGAGACTGATGTACTATTTCTTTGCTGCGATGGGACTGCGAGAGGAAACACTGGGGTTGCTAGTGCTAGATCAGTGGCAAGAGGTGCAGATTGTAGGTCCTGGGTGCTATGTGCATAGGACTTAGGGTTACAACTTACTGCTTGGCTGAAACTTACACTATTGTTGGGAGTTTGGAGTGGGTTGTGCAATGGGGTTTGCATAGAATCTTGATTCGGTCAGACTCTAGTAGTGCAGCGCTAGCTTTTAACAACAGTGTCCCTTGGTTTGTTCATCAAAGATGATTTCCTGCCTGTGCTAATTATGACTGCATTAGATACTAGCATGTCTATGAGGGGATGCTTTGGCTAAACGAGGTTTGTCTTCTACCTGCTGGTGAGGAGTTTCCTGATTTTTCATACTATAGGTTTGAACTTCTCATGAAATGAATCATTAACGTGAAAGTTCAGAGAAGCGGCTCCAATGAGCCTAGATAAAGAAAATGCAGAGGCATAACTCGTGATCTTGTGCATGAACTATAAGAGAAGACCTGAGACTCCTGACCGAAGCAGGCCTAACTATCCTCGGAACCAAGAAAACCAGAGGCATAGCCTTGAACACACTATTAAGAGTGAATGTGGCAACAGTGAGTTGAGTTTTGCACCAAGTTAAATCGGCAAACCCCTCAAAACCAGAAAGCACCAATGAGTCAGTTAATAACACACATAACAAATGAAATGCACTATATTAACTTTGATGCCGTTAAGAATCCCAGGATCAAGTGAAATAGAGAACCAGACATCACAACATTTTCAATTTGGTTATCAAAGATCTTCAAGATCCAGAGACAATGTACCACAACCATTACAGTGTTGGTTTCATTAGGCTGAACACAGGAAAATAAGGTTTGCCGCGAGTACAATAGGAACTTGCATGTATATATGTTCAAGTTTTGTTAACACAAGTGCAGTATAATTTCTGTAAATTTTGAAATGTGCAAACAAATTGAAGATAATGAACGTTGAAAAACAAAATTCTTTACTGTAAGTAATCTTAATTGGAACATTTTCATTGAACAAAATGAATCAGATCTCTGAAGATCAAACAATTCATACCAACTAAACAAAAACAACAACACATTACCAACTCAACTCAAGAGAAAACAAAAAAAAACACAGAAGAAGACATTACCAATTAACTAAAGAACCGAATGAATAACAAGTTGACAATTATAGTAATACTGAAAGAAAGGAAGAAAGAAGGACATTATTACTGTTGTAAAGGAAGCAGCTTACTAAGGCTGTTGTTGAGCATCCATATAACCAGCATCAACAAGAACTTTCTCTCTTTTAGCCAATTCAACATCCTCATCAACCATCATTTTAACTAATTGTTCGAAACCAACTTTAGGTTTCCATCCAAGAACTTTTCTAGCTTTACTAGAATCACCCTTCAAATTATCAACTTCAGCTGGTCTAAAATACCTCTTGTCAATAACCACATGATCTTCCCATTTCAATCCAACATATCCAAATGACACTTTCAAGAATTCCTCAACAGAATGTGATTCCTCGGTCGCAACAACATAATCATCCGGTTTCTCCTGTTGCAACATCAACCACATTGCTTCAACATAATCACCAGCAAAACCCCAATCTCTAGAAGCTTGTAAATTACCCAAAAACAATTTACTCTGTAACCCAACTTTAATCCTCCCTACAGCCCTAGTAATCTTCCTGGTAACAAAATTCTCCCCACGACGAGGCGATTCATGATTAAACAAAATCCCATTACAAGCATAAATCCCATAAGCTTCTCTATAATTAACAGTATACCAATGAGCAGCAACTTTAGAAACAGCATAAGGAGATCTAGGATGAAACGGTGTGTTTTCAGCTTGTGGTGGTGGTGTAGCACCAAACATTTCAGAAGATCCAGCTTGATAATACTTAATATGAGATCTACCAGTAGTAGCAATATGAGATCTAACAGCTTCTAATAAACGTAAAGCACCAGTAGCAACAACATCAGCAGTAAAATCAGGGATTTCAAAAGAAACAGCAACATGTGATTGTGCAGCAAGATTGTAAACTTCATCTGGATGGATTTCATCAATCCAGCGACGAAGAGATGATGCATCAGTTAGATCAGCATAATGAAGTTTCATCAATGCTTTTGAATGATTATGAGGGTCTATGTAAATGTGATTGATTCTCTGTGTATTGAAATTTGATGATCTCCTAATTAAACCATGAACTTCATAACCTTTTTGTAAAAGAAATTCTGTCAAGTATGATCCATCTTGACCTGTAATACCTGTGATTAGAGCTATCTTTCTTGGTTCCGTTCCATTTGTTAATTCAGATCCGGAATTGACATGATTCTCTTCAGTTGTTGCCATTGTTGATTTCTTGAATTGAATCTCAGTTTTTTGTTTTCTGAATTTTCTCTGATTTTAGAGCGGGGGAGGGGAGAGATTTGTAGAGGTGTAAGTAAATGATGGGGTAACTGTGGGACCAGAAATGTGGGTATTTATACATGTTAGAAGGGAAAAATCTTGACGGTTGATTAATTTATAAAATTATATTAGTCCTTGATCAGATCTGATTGGAGCCCAAAGAGGACCATGGTGCGTGTTGACGAAGATCCAATCGGTGCATCTTTGGGGAAGGACGTATTAATGGGTTTTAATGGGTCTTTGTCGGTGAAGCAGCAAGTACTGAGTAAATGTAAATGAAATGATGAATACAAATGTTTTATTTTGTCGGTGCAACATGGAATCCGCGTTACACAGCTGCAAATGCTGGGAGAATTTTAGGCCAAGAATTTTAGAAGTGCACACAAACCTGGTAAAAACAATTGCAGGAATACAAAAACCGATGCCATAAAGATCCTGCTTACAGTTTCCTAGCTTAGCCCAAAAACTGATAGACGTTTAATGCCCAAGTAAATGTTCATAAACAGATAAACGTTTCCAACATTGATTGATGATGTACGTTCTTTGTTTTGTTGGAGTTCACATCTATCACTACTATAAATACGTTTACCAGCATCTCCACCTTCATACTTGATCTGTAGGCGTGCGCATTGATCCGATAGGTTTTTCTTGCCAAGATGATAATGATGATGAGAAAGGATGGACAGAATGGCAGAAAAACACCATCAGTACCAGTCTTTGCGCTGAACTGCATAACAGTGTTATTGATATCGATTATTATCTCTTCAACAGCGGCCCAAAAAGATAGCGCGCTGGTTGCACCAACAACACCTAGTGATTACCCCCAAACTCAAAATATGGAACTTCAAGAATTTGATCTGTTAGGATGCATGTCAGTATCCCCACAGATAGTACAGTGTGCTGCAAATGTTTACCTGACTTATCTCTACCCTCATATACCACTCAATGTTATATCCTCTTGTTGCGTGGTCATATTTAAGGTTGGCGAAAAATGTTTGCCAAAATTCGACTTTCCAAAAATTGAATCCCGCCACTTCGGGTTCCTAAACGATTTGCCTAATCAGCTCAAGCAACTCTGTGAACTTATTCAGCCTCACTCATCTGCATTATCAACATTGTCAACCGGTGGTGTAACTGTATCTACTAAACAAGATGATGAAGTACTTGGAGAATGCTTATTCTCAAAACTTCGAAGTGTGGAGCAGTGCGAAAAAGAGGTGGTCATTTTTTTCACAACTTTGCAAGTTCAATCTGTTGGAAAATCATGCTGCAAGGCAATTATTGATATTACTGAAGGATGCTGGTCATCAGTATTTCCGTTCAATCCTTTCTTTCCTTCTTTGCTTAAGAACTACTGTATGCCATTGTTGGCCTCCCCTCCTGCCTAATCTCTAAGTTCTACGTTTTTGTCACTTAAGTTTGTTAAAATAATCTTTGTTATAAAGAGATTTTTTACATAGATGAAAAAAACTGGGTTATTATAGCTGTACCTATATACACAGCTGCAATGCTTGCTGGAAGAGCGGGAGTGGTGTTGGTTACAACTTTTTTTGGATCTGTTCAAAAGAATATGAATGGAACATTTAAAGCTTTGCTTGCACTTAGAGTAGGGCAGCAACCAAAAGAGGCTCAACAAGTGTCAGCCGAACTCTCCCAGTAATGAGGCTCAACAAGTGTCAGCTGATCTCTCCCAGTCTCCAACAGAAAGCACACCCTCTGTTGTTGACAATATCCTAATCTGTTCCGAACTGGAATCTTATTCTACATCACTTGAAAGAAAAATTAGCCAAAAAACCACCAATTTCAAGCCTTAATTCTGTGTAGCAAGGAAAACCAATGTTTCACCCTGTGTTAATCTACACCAGCATGGAAAGAACTCGGACATCTCTTGGCGTTCAAAACCATATCTAGATGAAGCAAAAAGATTGGCGTAATAACTGGCTCAATTATGTAATAACTTTCTAGGTTGGCGGCAGACATTCTAGTAAAATTTGTTAGACCTTTAAACTCTTCTATATTGTGGGGAGACACTCCAACTTGTATTGAAAACCAGTTATTAGTAGATATAAATCTAATATCAATATATCCTCATGTGGAAAGATGGCTCTACTCTTTTTGTAACCCAAGTCTCACAGGATCTTTAGTCCTCTTCAATGAAATGCCTTATTCACAACAAAAAAAAAACAACCTACACTAGCATGAGTGAACACTGCTATACATCAAGTCCCACCACTCAGCAGTGGAGTGCAGACACAAAAGGTTTCACAGTAAAATAAAAAGGGTGTTGCATTCACTAATGAGCTACTAGGCCACAATTTGGTCATCCTGCAGGTTCAGGCAGGTTCAGGATAAGATTAAGATAACTGAAGAAACAAAACATCTAACTAGTCAATTACGGTGTATTGAATTAAGTTCAATCTGACAATTACACGCCCAAAAAAGAAAGAAAATAGTGATCAAAACAGATGGCTGTAGATAAACTTTTAAGTGATTAAATCCCTAACAAGGTTTAAGCAAAGAAGACGAAACACTCCTCTAATAGTGAAAGTAACTTAAATGCTTATCCTCTTTTAAAACTCACTAACCATTCTTGTCCCCCTTCAAGATACAGAAAAACTTAGAGAAACAAACATAAAAGGGAGATTCTGCAAATAACCATTTACTAGATGCTTCATGGGTCAGCAATGGTGACCTCAACCTCAACACCGGGTTCAATAGTAATCGAAGTGATCTGTTTCACAACCTCGGATGAACTGACAAGATCGATAACTCTCTTGTGCACACGGAGTTCAAAACGATCCCAGGTGTTAGTACCTGAAAAATAACAACAAGGAAATTAACCACGATGTACAGTGATTTGGTAAAACAACTATCTCAAAGAACAATGCAAGTATTCACAGCTGAGATAATATATATAAAAAACTAACTTAAGCAACCTGTCAAATATGAGCCATAACACTCATGTGCTTAAAATTCTACAGCATTATTGTGTGAAATCTTGTAAACATCATATAAGGAAAATGAAAGTGTAGACCCCCAAAAAAAGTGCTGGGTCCTTGGGCAAGCTTGCAATAACAGACACCCTCACAAATGCAATTCAAGAAAGCAAGCAACCATCCATCCAGGGAAAAGCAATGGCAGTTACAGACATTAGACAAATTATTACAATGAGTCTGTTAACAGAGACATATTTTGGGTCTCTAAAGTGATCAGAGACAAAGCAACTTTTGAGTTATACAAAAACCTTGTACCTCAAAGTTCTCAGACTTTGGAAGGACCTAGAACTAATGTACAACTTTGCATACTTAGTTGATAAAACCATTATATCCCAAGATCAAAAAGATACTATGAATTCAGGATGCCCAAACACTGTCTGTTTAAAGGTCAAAAACAAGCAGAAGTCTAACACTAAGGAACCGAATGCATCATAAATACAGAGTAAGTTACATAAGACACTTCCCAGATGAAAAGTTATTACACATCCAAGTGTCATCAAATAATTAGTAACTTGGTAAATAAAAAGAGAATCGACAGTGACAAATGATCCTGAAATTTAAGATAGTAATCAACATGACTTAATCTAACTAGTAACATTTCAAATCAAATGCTATCAATACAAGTCTAAAAAAATAATAAAAGGAGCAGGGCATTAAAATTTACCTTCTCCACAGGGGGTCTTCCTGGTAGTGATGTGCAGAGTTTTTGTTGGCATCCTCACAGGTCCCTTAACTTTCAACCTCTTGTTCTTAGCTCCGGTCACAAGATCGGTACAGACTGTTAACATGACAAGTTCAACAAATTAGCCATATCCTTCAACTGGATAACAAAAAGTAAGTCAACTACACAAAACACTAAATTGACAAACCTTTCTCAAGATTCTTTACATTCTTGGATGAAAGAGTGATCCTGATACGGTGCATTTGTTCTTGTGGCTCTTCAAAACCAACCTTCCCAGCTCCGGGTTTCATCATAGCAACGGTCGCCATATTTCAATTCTCAAGTTCACTACAATTGAAACAACACATAAGAGATTACAAAAAAAAAAAAAAAAAAGTATAACCAAAACCCTAATATAAAAGCAAACATAAACAAAAACTAAAACTCTTATAAGGAGGATGACCTGAGGTTCAAATATCACTGATGAAAATGCAAGCAATACAAGAACATAAGATCTATATGATACAAGTATTTTATGAATCATGAGCCTATGAACCACAACAAAAATAGTTCGCAACTCATACTATCTGTTGTAGCAGACACTATGAACAATATTAAACCCTAAAACACAGTATTATTGTTCAAACTAAGACCGATTTGAAACGAAAAAGATACTTGATAATGAATATATGCAGAAATCTAAACTGAAATCTCACAAACTACAGAATAGAAGACACTGAACAATGAAGATTGAAGGTGAACAATAGATCTGAGTAGAGGATTTTACCTGATGGAGTTCCTTGAGCTCTTCTGAAAGTTGGATCGATGAAATGCGGAGAAAACCTAAATAACAAAGACGGCTTGAGAAAATATAAACCCTAGTCGAACTTAAATCTTTTCTAGGGTGTATAAGGTACTGTGTTTTACTCTTTTACCCTTCGGACTTTTGGGCTATGCCCCATTGCGCTCTCAAATGAGGCCCATGGCTTTTGGTGCTTTATTTGAACGCTTTCGTAGTAGTTGCCAGCAAAGTAGTTAATATCGTGTATCGGTATCGTGTCTGCCGTGTGCGATACACCTGTATAAAAGATTATATCGGTGATACATCATTAGGATGGGAATTTTAAATATTTATAAATATTTCAACCTAAAAAATTTGGTGTCATATGATGCATTAATTTTCAGGATCAAAAGCTTCACATTACAAATTCAATCTTATTCCACGATCTATTCCCAGTAATTCACCTCTTTAATTTTCACCATCGTCTCAGCTAATTTCAATCCACATATCATCTTGTCGCTTCAAATTACTTGTACTCAAAATCTACCATATCCCTTGATATATACCCACATAATTTACGGTTAGCAAGATTCTCATGCATAGGCAGGACATCGAGGCGAAGGATACTGAAATATACAAAGCACGTAAATCTTCCTATAAGACATTTTTTTCCGTCACTTTTATCTTGTTAATTAATTTACTTAAACTGCGGCTGAAGGTCTGAGCTTTTTTCCTTCAACATTGTTTTTCACTTTAAGCTTCACTCATTGACGCAAATTTGAAGATATATTTCTATTATAGTTTCTTATTCCTTTTTTTCTATAATGCAGTGGGGATATGTCGTGGTTTCTGCTCCAAGTGATGCTTTGATCATGAACAAACCACTAAACAAAAACTAGATGGCCAGGTTATCGGTTATTTTCATTAACCACCACCCTTTAGTTCTTCAGTTTTGCTTCGTTAGAACTGAAACGAAGAAAACCAGGAAATTTTTTGCACCGCCTATTAAATTTTCATCTCTGTATTCAAAACTAATAACCTTAACTGGAGGAATCAATTAAAGGGTAAAGAACCTTATAGGAAATACCCTATAGGAATAAGATGATTATGGGGAAGAGTATTGCTTACGAACCTTCATATATAACTAATTTATTCTACCAAATTAACATCGCCGATATTATCAATGTATCGGTGAACGTGATATATCGGCTCATACCGGACGATATGAGCGTTTTTATCGTTTAATCCTTGTATCGTCGATATTTTAGAAATCGTAAAGGTTTTTCCCGATACATGATAAAAAACGGTAATGTCGGTCGATACAACCGATATTGACCACCTTGGTTGCCACACCACTAGGGTTTGTGCATATCCACGTATTATGATCAATGATATTTGACATAATGGTGTAAGCCGAGTCAGGTCAGGTAGTCTGGCAAATTTAATAATCCAGCCCAGGCCAAACAGATCTTGTATTAAAGCAAATATATTGTGGTGGAAAAATGAACATATTTGTGCGTTTCTACCACACAGTGGGATAGACATACATATAAATGGGATATACAAACGTGATAATTTGGGAGTTACCCCATCCCTTCTCAAGTTGAGTTGAACGTCTCAACTTGAAATGACCGAATGTAACTAAGACCCTCGACCTAGGTAAGGAAGAGTCTCGGTTCTTATTGAGCAACTGGCGGTCTTATGTTGAGCCGATAATGGCTATTTCCATCCAACAGCTCTAATATGATCCCCTATAAATTCAAACATCCAAAACATAATTTTTTATTTTTTTTTATAATTTCACTTTAAAAAAAAAAATTGGCCATTTCATCACAAACACAAAATACTTCAAAGGAAAATATTTAATAGAAAACTCGCAGTCCAAAGTATGGTCTGGATGAAGATAAGGTTATTTTCAGAGCTTATGTAACATTTAAGATTGATTATATCGATGGTGCTCAACAACAACATAATACTCTTTGGGGGAAAATTCATTAAACCTACTAGTCAGCAAACTAGGAATATTCAAAAACGTGATGCTTCTGGGTTGTCAAATCGTTTTAATGCAATTAGAAAAGACATGAACCTACGGGTAGCTTTGATGATACAAATGACTCGTCAAATAGTGAGCAGTGATACTGAAGTCGATTTGGTAAGTCGTATTTCAAATGTTTTAATTGATTTTTAAAACGTGTTATGTTTGTTGTAATAACTAATTTATAAATATTCAAATCGCAACAACAAAAAACTGGAGAGGATTGGCAAACAAAAAATCTATGAATTTCAAGCACGAAGCTTGTTTTCACATCCTCATAAAGTTGAACCGATATCACCCTAATGTGTTGAATAGATATCAAGTACCAAAAGAATCACTTTACAAGACTGCGAATGTTTCTCAGCAACATGGGTCTCTCCTTATTATTCGCCAGCAAGCTCAAACCCTCATTCCAACACAAGAGGATTCCTACATGGTAATTCTAATCTTAAAGCTAATGGAAATACAAATAAATTTGATGGAGTGGGTGTCAAAAAAAGCAAAATAAAATAAAATGACAACTCAAGATGCCGAAAGTTATCAATTTCAAGATACAACCTTCAAGAATTTATTTAAATACAAGAAAAAACCGATATTGTTAAAATAGTGGAGCATAAGAAAATAGTTTCAGAAATGAAGAAAAGTAGTAATGCGATTGAACATAATTTGTTTAATGCGCACATGAGAAGAATCATGGGTGTTAGAGCATAGCTCGGTTGAACCCACCAAGCGTTGGTATGTCAAGTTTGGTTGTCATATTTTAGTGAACCAAAACTCATTTAAAGAGTCGCTTGATTATTTACTAGAGTCAACTTCGTATAGGTTTACTAGAAAGTTACTAGGATATGAGACTTACAAGTATTACGTGAAGACTTGAAGAATGTGAAGAAGTAAGGAGCTACAACGACGACATCATCCTTCCTCTTGAGGTTAGTAATATTTGACTTGAACTGTTTCATTCCTAATGTATCTTTCAAGTCGTGCATATTGAAAACATAACTGCGAAGATGTGAATGATTATACTCTAGTTAGACATAGTATTAAGGAATTACAATACGAAGTATAACGTCTATCTTTTGAACTTCGTATATAAGACATCGACATAATCATATGAATGCTATTGTGATTATGTATGGGTATGGGTGAAGATTTCGTCCTAGGAAACAATGTTTTACATTCGTTTAAAGGAAGTACATTCATAAACTTGTTTTGTGAATTGAAAGGGAAATCGCTAGGCTTATTGGTATTGTTATTCATTGCAAATCTTTGGATTACCAATATGTGTGTTTAGTATAACCGCTCATAACTTGTTTATGTATCTTGGTAAAACTATTCACAAGGCCTGACTTTTGTATTGGTATGACTTTTATTAGTGAAACCGATCTTAAGTAATCACCTGAGATGGTATATGATCGATTTGTTGTAATTGGTATGACCAACTCTAGACATTTGGGAACCGATCCTAGTAAGAGGTGCAACCGATCACAAAAGGGGAATCGATCCTTGTAAGAGGTGCAACAAGTTTTTAGTTATTGGGGAACTGATCCTATGAACATGTGCAACAAATACAAGTTAGATACCATATATATGTGGGAACCGATCCTAGTACCTAGTCAACCAAGTTTTGGTAACTAGCATGACTAATTCTAATACCCACATGGAGGTAGAACCGAAACTTATTTTGGTAGAACCGTGAAACCCATGATTGGTGATTTGATATGATAATCAATCACATAGTTCTTGGAAGTCAAATGAACCAATTCTAAACTCGTTTGGAAGTGTGGCAAATCGGTTCCAAGATTGTAAATATGAAAAAGGATTTACAAAGTAAAGATGTCGACATACTTTGAACATGTGCAGTAACGCTTATCTTTTATTGTTCAAAGATATTCCTTAATAGCTAAAGGAGAATCCCAGATCGAAATAAATTGAGAATGTTTTAATTAAGGTTTTTAGTTTTATATGCTTTTAATTTCCAGAAATTAAAATGCATATGTTTAGAAAATAAAAATCGGTAATATGCATTTACTAATTGGAGATTTTCTACTGAGATTTTGGTCAATATTTGGACAAAGCATTTCCAGGAATTATGGAAACCGAATTTGGAAATATATTGCATATCTTGAGAATATTTTTGGTTTTGGAAATTCCTTGGTGTCCAAACTTCCTTGGTCTATAAATATTGAAGTTTGCATTTCAAGCAAACTAATCCTCGAGCCAACAAAACTACCTTGTTGTGTTGTTCTTGGTGGAGCCGTCTATTCGGAGAGGAAAGTACCTAATTAGGCGAAATCTCTTACGACCGCTCGTTTTAAAGACTTCTTTGGGATTGGGAAGCTCTACGAGTACCGTTGGTGGGAAACTAGATAATTGCAGTTTATTATTAGTTTTCGATTGATTTGATTGACTAACGGTTGTTGAAATTTGATTGCACCTAGTTTTTTTATGCTTGAGAATCTTCTCTTCTGATATAAGATTCATTCAAACTAGATCGAAGTTTCAACGGGGATCTTTAGACTGTTTGTAGTTCTAAAGACATCTCGTGATAATCTATTGTTAACAGACTTCGTTTTGTGTGTGATTGATCACAAAATATTCAAGTTGATTGTGTGCATGTGTTTATTGAAGATCTAAGAAGATTTGAAGACGAAGAAGATTTATGATTTGGGTTCATAATCTTTGGTGTGCACAAAACTTGATCGACTGGGGATCCAACTATAATTGCTTTATCTTTGTGATAGATTGGATTGATTAGTTGAGTAGATCGGCATCAATACAATTATTTGTGATTCAAAGTATTGATTGCATAGTCTTAACAATTATTTTGGTAGTTGTTGAAAAGATAGATCTAAGGACCTGACAAAGGAGTTTATTGGGATAAACGGAAGAGCCTTTTGTCAAACTCATATCACTTGTTTGAAAAGAGTTGTTACCGAACATATTTGTTATTCCTTTACTGTTTGGAATACGAACCAAACGAATTGTTCCAAGTGTGTGACTTATTGCAAGTTGGAGGCGCAGGGATACAGACGGAACTAGCTGAACTATAGGTTTAGTTTCTTGGTCTCAACTATACGAGGTTGGTTTAGATTTTGTATAGCGGCTTAATCCTGAGAGCATTCAATTCTGGACAAGGTCCCGGGTTTTTTTTGCATTTGCGGTTTCCTCGTTAAAAAAATCTTAATGTGTCTTTTACTTTTCTATTTCCATAATTATAATTGTTTTATTATAATTAGAAGTAAAATACACAAACGTTAATTCCTATTTACTTGATAGCAATCCTATTGTGTTTGGTTAAGTCCGAACCTTTTATCAAGTAAACATACTTAGTTGTTGTATTGTCTCGATCTTGTATCCATAGTCAATCACACAAGTTATCTTGTTGTCGTATTGTCTCGATCTCGTATCCATAGACGATCATACGAATTGTGAAACGATTAGTTGTATTGTCTCGACTCAGTCCATATCACTTTCGGATAAAGGACTTATAGGTGGAAAAGTTTTAGATTGAGGTATATTTGGGTACCCTCGTCTTTTCAATGGGGATGAACATGACAAGAATGAATATTGCACATCTACGATACTGACAAGATGAATTTGATGAAGTTCAAGCACATAAGGCACCAAAATGCCCCAACAACACTTAACATTGATTCTGATGAAGGGGACTTAGATGAGAATGAGAATGAAAAATAATGCCACTACACTTGTTTACCTTTAGTTTTAAATTATGGATGTAATAGTTAAATTCAACGTAATCCTTAGTTTTAAATACAACGTATTCTTTAGTTTCAATTTCAATGTTTGTTTAATCCAAATTACACAAACCAAGTTACAAAAACCAAATTACATTAATATAACTAAAATAAGTGCAATGATAATTATAAAGTAAAAATAAACTAAATCCTGTGAGGATGCCTTCTTTCGAATTCAGCCTAATTGTGCATAGTGAGATCCTCCCTTAGTCTTAAATGTAAACTTATATGCTCACTTGCGGATACAGAATGAAGAGGTTGGACTTTTTTCCTCAAATTATTTTTGGATAACTTGTCCAACTGGTATCTCGTTGGGTCTCCTCAATTACTATATTATGAAAAATGATGTAGGTTGGGGGTTTATATTGAAAATCCTAACCCTGACTGTTCTCCACTACGGGTTCATTTATTGAACCCCTAACCCTAGATGGGTTAGCTCGGCGGGTTGACGGATTATCCCGTAAAATTTACACAAGCGGGAAATAATTGAACTTAAACTTTTTTAAATCACAAAAAAGTATATAATTGGCATCATTCGAACTCTGCACATCTAACGTACTCACCAACAACGGAACCAACTACACTAAGTTGACAGTTGAGATTTTTGCATAACATATTTTGTTTTATTTAATTAACTGCGTGCTAATGGGTGCTTTAAAAATATTCAATAACAAACAATACATCACTATCTTATATTTATTTTCCACAAACCACATCGAGTTTTCCATGTACCACACTTGCCATCTCTCTTATCAATTTTATATATGTTTTTCTCTCACTCTTCATTACGTTTTTCTCTATTCTCAACAAAAGCATGGCTTCTCAGTCGCAAAGAAAAAAATCAATCCCAATTAACATGTTGACAAGGATGTAGAAGATGACGATAAATTATCCGCTTGGGGAATTCTTGAATAATACTTATGATTCATTTTCAAATTGAAATTGATCAGTACTTAGGATTTAATTTTTGGATTAATATTTATGAAGATTTGGGTAGGTGGAAGATGAAATCACAAATTCTCGGGGTATTATTGAAAGTCATATGATAATTTACAATATATTGAAAATCATTTCTAAATTCATTATGGAGCCCTAAAATTTAAAACTCAAGGAGATTGAACGGATTGGCAAATTAACCCACGGGTCAGGCGGGTCAACCCATTTATGAACGGGTCCTAAAAAACTCAACCCTAACCCCGCACTTTTAGTCAACAGCAGCGGTCCGGGTCTACATGTGTCGGGTTAGGTTCAACCCTCTGGTTTTGGCTCTAGGCCTGGTTCAAACGAACAATATGGTCCACAAACTATATAAAACTTTTTATTCAAAATTCCAAATGATCGTTCGACATCCGTCTCACACCCCTTTTGCTTCTGGTTAAAATACCTCTTGTATTAAGGTTTTTCTCGTGTTAGGGTATCTCATCGTAAGCTTGAACTAAAGTTGACCACGATGGACAAATTCCATATGCCATAAAATACCCCGTGTTATAGTTATTTCCGTTGATGTTAAAATTTGTAGTTGGAGTATTTCCATACTTCAGTTCTTCAAACAAAGGCGATTTATGCAAAATATTGATATCGTTATTTGGACCCCTGGAGTCCAAAAAAAAAATGTCATATCCAACAATTATAAGAAAACGTCGCTTCCATAACAACAGTTGATTTTGAGTAGTGGCCCTTATACTGCCCTTACCAAGCATTAGGACATATATGACACACCGAATGCATGCAATCAAAGCTAATTAACATTCCGGTAAAGCCTCTCTTCATATTTGTAACTAGTAGTCGGTAGACATCATCTTGTATTGGTTGACGTAAAAAACATGGACCAAAATGGTTGACTACAGTTTCGCAAAACATGTCGAGATTTTCGTATGATGTTTTTTTGGCCATACGAATGTACTCATCACGAGAATCTACCATAACCTATAATCATTTGGGGATGTTGTTACCTTTTATTCAGGACTATGTCTCGTATATCTCGTGCATCAAATTGATAGTTTAATTTTAGATTTACCCGACAAAGCTCTTCAATATTCCTAATAACCAAGTGTTGCGGCATACATAAGCGACGTTGAAAATCTTCATCAGAGTACACACATCCATTGATAAAATACATCATTTGTTGATGACCTTTATCCAGAAATCTCCACATATATCCTTTTATCAATATTGTTTTTGGTTATGGAGCTCGTGGTACTTGCCCCGTGTATAATTGTATCACGAAGTTCGTCATCTTTTTCTCTTCGTCTGAATCTTCTCTGTAGTCAACCATTTTGGTCCTTCGTATGTTATGCTTTAATATTTGGTGCCAATATATCAGGGTACGTATACATATGGAAACTTCTTTATATGAAATTAAAATAAGTCTTACTACTTCTGATGTAAAGTTTTATGGTTCAAAACCTCGTATCAAACATTCATGTGATGGAAAAAAAATAAAGTTGAATCCTCTGTTTTTGAAACCACGTACATTAATTGATAAAATTACACATACTACCACATAACTGAACACACATCCATTGATAAAATACATCATTTGTTGATGACTTTTTTCCAGAAATCTCCACATATATCTTTTTATCAATATTGTTCTTGGTTCTGGAGCTCGTGGTACTTGCCCCGTGTATAATAATTGTATCACCCGTGTTCGTCATCTTTTTCTCTTTGTCTGAATCTTCTTTGTAGTCAACCATTTTGGTCCTTCGTATGCTATGTTTTCAATATTTGGTGCCAATATATCAGGGTACGTATACATATGGAAACTTCTTTATATGAAATTAAAATAAGTCTTACTACTTCTGATGTAAAGTTTTATGGTTCAAAACCTCATATCAAACATTCATGTGATGGAAAAAAATAAAGTTGAATCCTCTGTTTTTGAAACCACGTACATTAATTGATAAAATTATAGTACGAAGTGAACCTTAAGACCTAGAAATGTAAGTAAAAAAACTTTTATACTGGTTCATAGATGATGAAGAAGAAATCTTAGGTCTAAAAAAAGAATGATAAGAAAAAACAGAAAAAAATTAAAAAAAAAAACAAACAAACAAACTAGAGTTCTTTTTCATTTATCACTTTTCTTAAATTTTTTTCTTACCCTTTTTATTATCATTTTCTTACTGCCTTCACCTTTCTCACCAGAAGTTCCTTTATCTTTTCCTTGTTGATTGCCTATTTTTACTAAGGGTGGTTGGGAATAGACTCAGTATTGTTGGTTGATGGAGGATAGGCATCTGGAATACTTTTGCACTTGTGATAGAAAAGTGCTTCATGGGTAATGAAATTCACTTAGTAATATAAAATATATATTAATTTCCGTTCTAGACATGTTTTGGTCAAAAATATTTTAACAATAAAAAAAAAAAGTAAAAAATATAACAATTTCCATTCTTAGACAAACATATATGCTCGATTTTTTTTTTGGATAAAAATATTGCAACAGGCAAATACGAATATCCATAAATACAGTGCCTATCTAAAATTATAAAAATTATGTAACTTTAAAATATTGATATTATTTCTATTTTTATAGAATTTCTGGGTGTGGTGATTCACTATATTATGAACATCAAAAACTCAATTGATGAACTTAATTTAGTATTATACAATTTACTAATTATAAATTGGTAATTTTATAGAATATAGTATCAACAACCGGATGAAGATCTTAATAAGTATCAGTTGTTGATGATGATGTTACTATATAACATGAAAAGTAAAGCAAAACTAATGACCTAGATCGATCTAATTATGCAAAAACAAATAAGAAACTGATATGATGCGCAGACAGATCTATGATTTAAATGTCATTTACAAACATAATTCGGAGAGTTGAGATGGACATTCAATATAAAATGAAATTGAACCAGAAATATATAGTATTTCACTTGCAAACAACCTCAAGTATCAACACTAACTGATAGGGTGTAGAATACATCCTATTTACTATCTATTGTTTATGTTTTCTTTGTTATTTTTCTTGTAAATTATGTATTTTACGCTTGTTTTGAGTTTTATAGCTACTTTGGAGTCGCACGGAGGAAAAGAAGAAGAAATCACTCAATTTGAGCAAAAGGGTAAAACTGTCATTTCACCAAGGAGGGAATACTATATGGAGCCCAGCCAAGGTTAAGGGGAGGTCAAAGAGGTGTCCCTTATCCAAAAGAAGGGAGTGAGAATAGCACATTTTGGGTGTACTTATGGTGGGTGTCTGAATCCACCCACACCCTAAACCCCTAGACCCATACCCGTACCCGGATCCATGCCCGAATCCGCCCCATTTAACCCAGCTCTAAATCGAGAAGAGTTATTTCTCAATCATTCATTCTGAAATTGAGAGGAAAAAACGGTAGAGCAATGGCTGCCGCTGTGGTTCGATTGATCGAGAGAAAGGGAGTACAAACCAAGAGATCGAGAGTTGCAGGTGGTGAGTTAATGGATAGATTCGATTGAGAGATGAAATCAAGGGTTGGCTGCAGCTGATTCAAAGGAAATATCATTGTAACTGATGAATTAAGGGATTCGTGGTTGTTGATGTCGAGATTAAGATGCTGGATAAAAGAACTTAGGGTTTGCTGAATCAATTGAGATCGAGAAGCAGGGAAGAAGGAGATAGAGCTGCTATTGTGAAACTCATTTGAGGCAGATCGGAACGAGGTTGAAATCGACAGTTGAGATGGGAACTGTTGCCGCTGTTGCTGTCAAATGTTGATGCTGTTGGAATTGCAGAATGGGTTTGTGGATTGGACATTGGGGTCGATGATGGTCTCTGATGAAGCTCGGTGAGAGGAGCAGCTGTTGTTGAATTAGATGGGTTTGAGAGTGGATTTGAAGAATTACAAAATGATGAACTCAGATGGAAGTCTGCTGCCAAGAACAAGGTGATGATAAGAGTCTGAGAGCTGCAATGAACTAAATGAGATTTTGGGTTGAAAATGGAAGAGATGGCAGCAAGATTTAAGATGGGTTCTGCTATGAAAGTGTTGCTATTGTTCAAAGTATGAGCTGAGATTGCAGGGTGATGCTGGTGCTGTTGCTGCAATTGACAAAAACAGAAGATGGGTTTTGTGAAGACTGAAACTGAGAATCTAATATGGCTATGATTTAAATGCAGAGATGGTCAAAGTTGTTTGTGGTTGAGAAGCGAGATGAAGAATGAAGCTATTGAATGCTCGAATTGATAGATGTATGTATTAGGTTTCTTAGCAGGGAATGGCTTTGCTCTGAGGTTGAATGAACATGATATGGGAGTCTTTGAACTGAGAGAGCAAATGGAGCTTGAGAGGTGATGGCAGTGCAAGGGCAGCCGCGGTGATACTGAGAGCTACAAGGAAGTTGCATACAGGGATGGCATTGCAGGTGGAGATGGATGCCAAGGATATTGCAGGTGGCTCAAATTGTGCAGGAGAAGTGAACTGTGGTGTTATTTCGATGGTGCTGAGTTGAAGAAAATGGAGTTAGCCTGAGATGGAGATGCTGGGTATGAGCTGAGTGGTGAGATGCACAAGAAGAGTTGGCTTTGAGAAGCAAATGAGGTGGAGATGTTAAATAAGCTGCTGGGATTTGAATTCAGTTTTGCAGAGCTGGAGAGAGCATAAATTACAAGGAAGGAGTGCGGGTTACATTATGCGGTGAAGGCAAGGGAAATAGAGGCCATGAAGATTGTGTTGAAATTTGAAATGAGAACGGCGTCTCAATGGAGGTAATGGTGGCGATGAGGCCTTGAAGGTTACAGGGATAGAATATTGCAAGAAGATGGTGCAACATACGGGGCCATCATGGCCGGATTTTCCCAAAATGAAGTGCAATGATGGTGCAGCACAAGTACAGGCCAGTGCAAAAGACTAGGCCATTCAGCCCATCCAGCTGAGTAATGATGATCCAGACCCTGACTCAGCCACTCAGACCAGTAAGCCGAGTAAGCCAACGAGTTAGAAGCTGACTCAAGAATCGACTCGGCTCGACTCGATTCCTTTGACCCGTTGACTGATACCCAGTTGACCCGTTTGACCGTTAGTCCTAACGGAGGATCGACGGAATATTCCGTCGCATATTCTCTCGACTGACAGAATTTTCAGTGGCCGTGGCGGCGACAATTCCGGCCGGATTCCGCCACAATCCCGATTTTCCTAGCGAGCAAAATTCCAGAATTTTCTATGGACTTCTCTCATGGGTGTGACGACTTGGGCTAGGAATTGGATGGAGAATTGGACTCAAATTTGGAAAGAGAAGGTGGAAGAGTTGAGAAAAGCTTGGATTTGGAAATTGAATTGCAAAAGAAAAAGGATTCTATTCCTTGGGAGATTTGGAGAATGTTGAAGCCTATAAATAGAGAAGTTTTCTACAACTTCTACCTCTCTACACACACATCTCTCTACACACACAACACTTTTTCTTTTCTTATTCTTTGTGTGAACTCTTTAACATGAGTAGCTAATTTTATTGATTGAGGATGAATTCCTAGTTCTTAACATATGATTTAAGTTTTTGTTTTCAATTCTATCTTGAAGTTTTTCACATAATTATCGTTTGTTTTTACTAATAGGAATGATCTTAAATACATTCATGATTGATTGATATATTGTTTGGAGTGCACGCTAAATTGATTTGTTAATTTGATCTAAAGCTAGTGAAAGTTAGGAGATAAGTAATCGTTTCTTGACTCTTTACATAAGTAGCAAACACGAGACCTTGCGGAGGGATTCCGTGGAGCAATTGTGTGTGAAAACAACGTTAGCAAGTAGACCTTGATCTAAGAGTCTAACTACTAATATTAACCTAATAAGTTCATAAATCTTAATGCGTTTATTTTAAATTACATCTAGAGTGATCTACTACTAGGTGGTTTGGTAAATAGAATCCGGTAGTCGAGAACTTCCGTATCCCAGTGATACAAGGGATTTAGGGTTTAGCACCGATCTAGCTGCTTTACCTACGGTTGGTGATAATTTGTGACTAATAACAAGTAGAAAAGAACATAACTTGATTCATTGTTTAAATTGAAGAAGGATTCCTTGGTCTTGTCTCTCTTATTGCTTTCAACTTTCGATTTTAATTGCTTTGTTTATTTTCTTTTGCTTTTTACACCCCCCTTTCGTGACAACTTTTACAACTAAGATCTCTTGCTCCTCGTGGGAACGAACTTGACTTCCATTATATTATTTTTAATTGAGTGGAAATTTTGATTAATTTGATTGCACCTACGACACGCATCAAATTTTGGCGCCGTTGCCGGGGAGCAACGGGCGATTTTTTTTTTTTAGTTGTTTTTATTTTTCTTTTTGCTTTATTCTTGCTTTGTTAGATTCTTTACCGTATCTAACTTAGTTTTTGAGAATCTTGTTTCAGGTGTTATACCTTTGGTGAATGCTTAAAGGGGGGTAGACCGAGTCCAATACGTCTTCGATCCGGCACTCAACTAAAGGATTTCATTCGTGCGATTAACACTCCACTTCCTCCTTCTTCATCAAGTGATTCGGACAAAGAGGAAGAACCAATGGCTGATCGTACACTAAAGGACCTAGCTTCTCACAAGCTTGATACACAACAATGGTGTATCCAAACTAATTCAACCTTCGAGATCAAGCCGGGGTTGATTAGAGAGTTACCAAAGTTCCATGGCATGGTGAATGAGGACCCAAACAAACATCTAATGGACTTCTATGCCATAGTTATGGCTATGCTTCCACCGGAGACTAATGCGGATGGAGCAATGTTGAAAGCTTTCCCGTTTTCTTTGGCGGGCAATGCTAAGGAATGGTTATATTATTTGCCTTCCGGAAGTATCACAACATGGAATGGGATGAAGAAACTTTTCCTCGAGAGATATTTTCCCGCATCCAAAGCTACTCAAATTCGCAAGGAGATTTGTGGATTGAAACAACAAGTGGGAGAATCATTGTATGAATGTTGGGAGCGATACAAGAGGTTGGTGGCAAGCTGTCCACACCATCAATTTAGTGATGTTATGATACTCCAATACTTATATGAAGCTCTCCACCCAAGTGATAGGTCTCTTCTTGACGCCGCGGGTGGTGGTGCATTAATGAACAAGACGGTGGCCCAAGCTACCGAGTTGATTGAAAGTATGGCTGCGAACTCGCAACAATTCTACACAAGGGATGAACCAATGGTTAGGCGAGGGCATGAAGTAAGTGATTCATCACATCTTGATCAAAGGATGAGTAACATGGAGATAATGATGCAAAGGATGGCCACGGTAATTATTCCGGATGGTGAGACCGAACAAGTGAATGCTTTATATCCAAATCAAAGGCCAAGGTACGATCCATACTCCAATACCTACAATCCCGGTTGGAAGGATCATCCCAACTTTAGTTATGCAAATAAGCAAGCGGCGGTTCCCAATCCGTATGAGAAACAAGGTGGTTTCCAACAATCACGTTTCCAACCTCAACAACAATTTCAACCACAACAAGTCAAGGAGCGTGATTCTTTGAATGATGACAAGCTCAATGCGTTAATACAAGGTGTGCAAGGTCTCACCACTATGGTTCAACAACACCAACAAAAGACTAATTCGACAATCAAGGAGTTACAAATTCAAGTGGGGCAATTAGCGACCGATGTGAACTTATTGCAAGCGCAAGCGTCCACAAAACTTCCTTCACAACCATTTGTTAATCCAAGAGAGAGCGTTAATGCGATTACTTTGAGGAGTGGGAAACAAGTGGAGCAACCAAATCAACAAGATAAGGTGTATGATGAGAAAGAGGAAATTGAAACCGCATCAAAGGAGAAAACATCTCCAACCAACTAACCCGAGGAGACGGTTCCTACTTTCACAACTCCACCCCCGTTCCCTACACGATTTGCTAAATCAAAGAAAGACTTGGAATACATGGATATTTGGGAGATCTTTAAGAAAGTACAAGTCAATATTCCACTCATAGAAGCTATTCGTCAAATTCCTCGTTGTGCAAAGTTCTTAAAGGAGTTGTGCATGAAGAAGAAAAGGTTGAAAGGGAATGAAGTCATGAGTGTGGGGAGAATGCTTCTGGCGTTTATTCTCAAGAAACTCCCACCAAAATTAAAGGACCCCGTAGTTTCAATATACCTTGCACAATTGGTAAAACAAGGTTTACTCGAGCTTTGCTAGATTTGGGAGCATCGGTTAATGTTATGCCTTCCTCGATTTATGATTCTTTGAATCTTGGTCCTCTTAAAGAGACCGGGGTAGTTCTTGAACTTGCTAACCGATCTAATGTTTACCCGAAAGGGATTGTTGAGAATGTTTTGGTGCAGGTTAATGAGCTTGTATTTCCGGCCGATTTCTATGTCTTAGACATGAATGATGAGAATTCTTCCAAGTCTACACCTTTGCTTTTGGGTAGACCATTCTTAAGCACCGCCGAACAAAGATTGATGTCCAAAATGGCACCTTGACTATGGAGTTTGATGGTACACTCATCCACTTCAATATCTTTGAGACAACGCGATACCCTAGTGATGTGAAATCATGTTTTCCCGTAAAAGAGATTGATCCGGGCTAATGAATCTTGCAAGAGCTAAGTCGGGCCGTCGACTTTAAAACAAGCGCTAAATGGGAGGCAACCCATAGGTTTTGTATTTCTTATCTTTTTGCTTTTTGTTATTTCTTTTTCTTGTTTCTTATCATGTTAAAATTTCCCACCTTGACTTTACTAGGAGGATTCAATTACATTGAGGACAATGTAAGGTTTAAGTGTGGGGGAGTGGTTAAGCATGTTTTAAAAAAAAAATTTACAAAAACATTAAAAAAATTGAAAAAAAAAAAAAAAAAGTTTTTCATAAAAACTCCAACTTTTAAAGATTTTAGAGTCACTAGCATACTTCTAGGTATGTTTACATAGAGATTTTGACCGACATAATTGAACTTGGAAATGTTAGAGAACTACATTCGGATTTCTTGTTTGTTAGAGTGTTAAATAATGGATTTAATCATGCTGCGTGATGCGAATTTGGTGCGTGGAGAAGTGCGTTATTAGAGTTGCTGATCAATCATTAGTGGAGACTACCCGTATTCATATCATGTGAGGCACCGACCAGAAATTTTCCATCTACTAAAGAGCTTCTTTTGAGTGTGTGTCACCGTACGTAAATTCCGGGTAGAATGGTGAGCTACCCAACTTCCCACCAAGCACTACTCTTTGATCTCTTGAGTGCTAATTTTGTCAATCATGAGGGTGACGTCCATGGATGAAAGCTTCCTTCTTGTAGTTCGATTTGCAGTTAGCACCATTCTCTCTCGACAACAACGGATCCATAGAAACACATTCATCATCAACAAGGAACGACATCAAAATCTACAAGGAAAGTTGGAAAAGTTTAAGGTTTATAAGCAACGGAACGAGAAAAAGAGCAAATTTCAAATACAAGTAAAGCAACATACAAAGAGCGGATTTTTACATATATGTTGAAGACTTACAATACAATAAGGTAATTTTATCCAAGTATGAAGACTTATTCATGAAAGCAAAGAAAATCAAAAGGTGAAAATTTTTGAAGTTTATGATTTCAAGACGATACAAGTTATGAAGAATCAAGCGGTAAAATACTTCTTCCACGGCCATGGTTTATTTTGTATTTAATTTCTCTTGTTCAAAAAAAAAAAAAAAAAAAAAAAAAAAAAAAAAAAAAAAAAAAAAAAAAGAAAAAAAGAGAGAGAAAACAAGAGAAATATTTGTTCTTATTTTTGTTAATGAGCCGTGGGGAAGGAAAATTTATAAGGAGGTTTCAAGCGACAAGGATTTTTAAGGTAAAAGAGTTACAAATTGTTAAGGATTTATGAAATTCAAGGGTTTATCATCAATAGTTGAAACCGAAGACCATGAAGATCAAGACGAGGAGCGGAAGAGTTTCTATTGGATGCCGTGAGAGTGGTGTTATCATAATTGGCGATCGGATGTGAAGGTGAGTAAGTAATCTCATCCTCAATAATAATGATTGATTTCCTTTCTTAGAGATCATCAGAAAAATGGTTTTTCAAAATATTAAAAGATGTGGGTTTTTAAAAAATATTTCGGAAGTTGTCCTTCCCACCATTCAACGTGTCGCAGAATTCTCTCTTCATTCCTACTGCGCACATGTGAGAACCATAAAAAGCCGTCTTTTTAAGTGCAATTATCATAAAATCCTATTTGGTAAGGCAGAAGTCGAGGCGAAATGCTTATTGATCGTTTCTCAAACACGCATTCTCTCATTATGGTGTGGTTATTTCTCACTCAACATTTGAGAATGAGAATATGTTCTTTAGTATTTCTAACTTCTTATTACTAGCATGCGAAAACTCTATGTCCTCATAACTTTTTGGATGCTTGTGACGCTTGAACGCTTTGAAGTTGTGAGTTTTTAGTTTGATTTGCTCGAGGACTAGCAAAGTCTAAGTGTGGGGGAATTTGATAGGGTGTAGAATACATCCTATTTACTATCTATTGTTTATGCTTTCTTTGTTATTTTTCTTGTAAATTATGTATTTTACGCTTGTTTTGAGTTTTATAGCTACTTTGGAGTCGCACGGAGGAAAAGAAGAAGAAATCACTCAATTTGAGCAAAAGGGTAAAACCTGTCATTTCACCAAGGAGGGAATACTATATGGAGCCCAACCAAGGTTAAGGGGAGGTCAAAGAGGTGTCCCTTATCCAAAAGAAGGGAGTGAGAATAGCACATTTTGGGTGTACTTATGGTGGGTGTCTGAATCCACCCACACCCTAAACCCCTAGACCCATACCCGTATTCCGATCCATGCCCGAATCCGCCCCATTTAACCCAGCTCTAAATCGAGAAGAGTTATTTCTCAATCATTCATTCTGAAATTGAGAGGAAAAACGGTAGAGCAATGGCTGCCGCTGTGGTTCGATTGATCGAGAGAAAGGGAGTACAAACCAAGAGATCGAGAGTTGCAGGTGGTGAGTTAATGGATAGATTCGATTGAGAGATGAAATCAAGGGTTGGCTGCAGCTGATTCAAAGGAAATGTCACTGTAACTGATGAATTAAGGGATTCGTGGTTGTTGATGTCGAGATTAAGATGCTGGATAAAAGAACTTAGGGTTTGCTGAATCAATTGAGATCGAGAAGCAGGGAAGAAGGAGATAGAGCTGCTATTGTGAAACTCATTTGAGGCAGATCGGAACGAGGTTGAAATCGACAGTTGAGATGGGAACCGTTGCCGCTGTTGCTGTCAAAATTGTGAGATGTTGATGCTGTTGGAATTGCAGAATGGGTTTGTGGATTGGACATTGGGGTCGATGATGGTCTCTGATGAAGCTCGGTGAGAGGAGCAGCTGTTGTTGAATTAGATGGGTTTGAGAGTGGATTTGAAGAATTACAAAATGATGAACTCAGATGGAAGTCTGCTGCCAAGAACGTGATGATAAGAGTCTGAGAGCTGCAATGAACTAAATGAGATTTTGGGTTGAAAATGGAAGAGATGGCGGCAAAGATTTAAGATGGGTTCTCGCTATGAAAGTGTTGCTATTGTTCAAAGTATGAGCTGAGATTGCAGGGTGATGCTGGTGCTGTTGCTGCAATTGACAAAAACAGAAGATGGGTTTTGTGAAGACTGAAACTGAGAATCTAATATGGCTATGATTTAAATGCGAGAGATGGTCGGTTGCTTTGTGGTTGAGAAGCGTATGAAGAATGAAGCTATTGAATGCTCGAATTGATAGATGTATGTATTAGGTTTCTTAGCAGGGAATGGCTTTGCTCTGAGGTTGAATGAACAGGATATGGGAGTGCTGAACTGAGAGAGCAAATGGAGCTTGAGAGGTGATGGCAGTGCAAGGGCAGCCGCGGTGATACTGAGAGCTACAAGGAAGTTGCATACAGGGATGGCATTGCAGGTGGAGATGGATGCCAAGGATATTGCAGGTGGCTCAAATTGTGCAGGAGAAGTGAACTGTGGTGTTATTTTTATGGTGCTGAGTTGAAGAAAATGGAGTTAGCCTGAGATGGAGATGCTGGGTATGAGCTGAGTGGTGAGATGCACAAGAAGAGTTGGCTTTGAGAAGCAAATGAGGTGGAGATGTTAAATAAGCTGCTGGGATTTGAATTCAGTTTTGCAGAGCTGGAGAGAGCATAAATTACAAGGAAGGAGTGCAGGTTCTGTTGCAAAGAAGGCAAGGGAAATAGAGGCCATGAAGATTGTGTTACAATTTTGAAATGAGAACGGCGTCTCAATGGAGGTAATGGTGGCAGTAGCTGTGAAGGTTACAGGATAGAATATTGCAAGAAGATGGTGCAACATACAGGGCCATCATGGCTGGATTTTCCCAGCTGAAGTGCAATGATGGTGCAGCACAAGTACAGGCCAGTGCAAAAGACTAGGCCATTCATCCCATCCAGCTGAGTAATGATGATCCAGACTCGACTCGACCACTCGCACCAGATGGCCGAGTAAGCCAACGAGTTAGAAGTCGACTCGGCAAGAATCGACTCGGGCCCGACTCAATGATTCCTTTGACCTCGCTGTTGACCCACGGCTGACCCGTTTGACCGTTAGTCCTAACCGAGGATCGACGGAATATTCCGTCGCATATTCTCTCGACGGACGCAATTTTTCAGTGGCCGGCGCGATAATTCCACGGATTCCTGGCCACAATCCCATTTTTCCGGCGAGCAAAATTCCGAATTTTCTATGGACTTCTCTCATGGGTGTGAAGACTTGGGCTAGGAATTGGATGGAGAATTGGACTCAAATTTGGAAAGAGAAGGTGGAAGAGTTGAGAAAAGCTTGGATTTGGAAATTGAATTGCAAAAGAAAAAGGATTCTATTCCTTGGGAGATTTGGAGAATGTTGAAGCCTATAAATAGAGAAGTTTTCTACAACTTCTACACATCTCTCTACACACACAACACTTTTCTTTTCTTATTCTTTGTGTGAACTCTTTAACATGAGTAGCTAATTTTATTGATTGAGGATGAATTCCTAGTTCTTAACATATGATTTAAGTTTTTGTTTTCAATTCTATCTTGAAGTTTTTCACATAATTATCGTTTGTTTTTACTAATAGGAATGATCTTAAAGACATTCATGATTGATTGATAGATTGTTTGGAGTGCACGCTAAATTGATTTGTTAATTTGATCTAAAGCTAGTGAAAGTTAGGAGATAAGTAATCGTTTCTTGACTCTTTACATAAGTAGCAAACACGAGACCTTGCGGAGGGATTCCGTGGAGCAATTGTGTGTGAAAACAACGTTAGCAAGTAGACCTTGATCTAAGAGTCTAACTACTAATATTAACCTAATAAGTTCATAAATCTTAATGCGTTTATTTTAAATTACATCTAGAGTGATCTACTACTAGGTGGTTTGGTAAATAGAATCCGGTGAGTCGAGAACTTCCGTATCCGGTGATACAAGGGATTTAGGGTTTAGCACCGATCTAGCTTTGCTTTACCTACGTTGTTGGTGATAATTTGTGACTAATAACAAGTAGAAAAGAACATAACTTGATTCATTGTTTCAGTAACGAAGAAGGATTCCTTGGTCTTGTCTCTCTTATTGCTTTCAACTTTCGATTTTAATTGCTTTGTTTATTTTCTTTTGCTTTTTACACCCCCCTTTCGTGACAACTTTTACAACTAAGATCTCTTGCTCCTCGTGGGAACGAACTTGACTTCCATTATATTATTTTTAATTGAGTGGAAATTTTGATTAATTTGATTGCACCTACGACACGCATCACTAACTCTAAAAAGAAACACAGTGTGATGCTGATACCCTAGATTCATGATTTATATCCGAAAGAATTAAGAAATTTATGTACATGCAGGCAATACTACATACAAACGAAAGCCCTATTTTGATTCATGGTTAATATAAGGAAAAAAAAAATAATAATCTTATTTACCAGCAAAAATTGAACAACCAAACATATTCTTCACCAGAAATAAAAACATAGAAAAGATTCTTACCACCCGACATAATTCCTTCGAGTGTTTGTGTGAACTGATTAATTAGTTTCTACGTAGAGATTAGATCTTGATCTTCGAATAGAGACATACTCAAACCCCTCAAATTTGTTATGTCTTTCTCCAACGGGAACTTTGATATTTAGATCATTTTACTTAATTAAGTTTATGCATTTACCACTTTCCCCTTTCCACTATACGGAAACGTCAATCCAATAGCTGATACATGATCTGGAACCAAATAAAATCACATTTGAAATTATATTCTTGGATCTCACTCGAGAAGAGATACCTCCTCTTCCTCCTTATCATTGTTGTTTTCATGATTATATTCAAGCCGACGAATCGCCAACTCCATCTGCAGCCGGGCACGAACCGTATTAACTCTGGCAAGGTAATATATTGAACAAGAGGTGGAATGATCAACTATCTTACATTGTTAACATATTGTCTTCGAGACTTGGGTAAAAGGAAATGACCATACCTTGCGGCTTAGTGTCGCGCTTATGAGTTGTCGTTATACCTTTTTACTCTGTACTTAGTCTTATTACCTATTCAAACCAAAGATGGAATAATTATTGAATCATTTATGAGCAGGAAACTCAACAGCAATTGACAACAATAAATTTATTTTACTAATTCAAACAATAAACATATGGCCTGATTCAACATAGTGTTCTTAAGATTCAATTGAAGGGGAAAAAAATGAAATTGAATAAGCAACAATTATCTAGATTTTGGAGCTTTTTGTGAATTCAATCATCAACTACCTCAATTTCGGAATTTAAGGTTTTGATGATTTGTTCAATGGAAGGGATAGGGTGTTGATTGGTTTAGTTTTAAGATGTAATAGAAGCAAAAATAGGAATTACAAAACCAAGTTGTCCACAATTGAGAATTATTTAGACGGATTAGCAAAAGAAATACATTAATGGGAAAAAAGGTTGAGTTCTCCGTTAAATCTCAAGTAAAGAGTGATTCAGGTTACATAGTTGAACACTTCTACTCACTAACATTTCTAACTTGAACATATTTTTATTTTTGAGCTCTTTCGAATCTTTGCCATTTACTCTGCAGCTGTTTACAATTCCGACCTTCCTGAAACCCCCCTCTCGCCAATTTTTTTTCCAGGGTATCTTATCACCCTTTTTTATTTCTTTAACACGCGTCTTCAACAAGTGAATCTCAGGTGATTCCCACTCAAGGTGGGATATCTTTAAGCTTCCACTTTGGGTAATACTGATACTCTTTTGAGCTCTTTCGATTCTTTGCCATTTACTCTGCAACTGTTTACAATTCCGACCTTCCTGAAACCCCCCTCTCGCCAATTTTTTTTTCCAGGGTATCTTATCACCCTTTTTCATCTCTTTAACACGCATCTTCAACAAGTGAATCTCAGGTGATTCCCACTCAAGGTGGGATATCTTTAAGCTTCCACTTCGGGTAATACTGATACTCTTTTGAGCTCTTTCGATTCTTTGCCATTTACTCTGCAACTGTTTACAATTCCGACCTTCCTGAAACCCCCCTCTCGCCAATTTTTTTCCCCAGGGTATCTTATCACCCCTTTTTCATCTCTTTAACACGCGTCGAACATAATTGTTTAAACAATAACAAATAAACCTAACATATTGGTGGTATTAGCTAATTTAATGATGATGATAATCAACAAACCATCAATTTCTTAGTTGGTATTTCATTTGGCTGTTGATACTAATTTTTTATTTTTATACTAATTTAATGGATCTATATAATATTTTAACAAGCAATAAAAGATAAGAAAAATATATATAACAATTTCCATTCTTAGACATGCAAATATGCTCGATATATTTTTTTGGATAAAAATATTTCAACCAGCAAATTATAAAAACTAGCTTGAAACCCGTGCTACGCACCGAGACTGATGGAATTTCTTACATCGTCAGTTCATGTTCACTGAGGCGGGGCTTCGCCCCGCACCCGTCCTAATAAGAGTTCTAATAGGCTTCTAGAATTACTATCCAATAGATTGACAATTAATAGTTAAAACTTTATAATAATCAAATATATAATATTATTATGATTTGAGGATCTAACATGGTTTTGAAAACTAATTTCATGCAATATAATAAAATAATAATCAATTTTACAAATAAACTAAAATATTTTAAGCTATAAATATACAATTAATTATTTTTTTTTAGTATTTAACCCGTGCTTCGAACCGGGTACGACATAATCGATCCTCAGTTGGGAGAAGCCCCGCACCTGTCCAAGAAAGGATCTCAATTAACAACTGCATTGTACCATGAAAACACCAATTATCATTTATTTATTTTTTGAAGAAATCATTTAGTAAACTAACAATCAGAACCAAATTATTCATCGATTACATATTGTTTAAAGGGTTGGAGATTAAAAATCTCTTAAATAAAATAATTTTGAAAAATTATACCGACCTTTGAAATCAATCGGTAGTTCATTACATTACATGTATCAAGTTTATTGGTAGTTAATCAAACATCATACTTTCCATACAGTTATATCAATATCTGATATTGGAGACACTAAAAAAAACACGATATTAATATAAAATTGATTGAAAACTCTAAATGGTGCATAACATATGAATTGCTTCCCTTCAAAGAAAATGTTATCAAGGAAATGCATTGATATATGTTTCTTCGAAAATCATATATTTGTGTTAAGAATTAAGGGACCAACTTAACTTCTCTTCCAGGCTCAAACTTGTTATAGTTAAATGAAAAACCACACTCATTAGTCATTATATAGGCATCGATATCTGAAGTTAGAGACACTAAAAAATAGATTGTCAACTCTAAATAGGGAAAAGCATATGAAATGTTTCTCGTCAAAGAAAATATAATTAAGGAAACGTACATATATATTTTTCTTCAGAAATCATATACTTGCGTTAAAAATAAAGCGGCTAACTAAGCTGTTTTTCTTGGCTCCAACTTCTTGTAGTTGAATGAAAAATTACACATATTATGTAGTTGTGTTGATATCTTACATTAAAGACACTAAAATAACACGATATTAATATACAATATATTGCCAATCCTAAATAGTCCAAAGCATACAAAGTGCTTCCCGTTAAAGAAGCAATCAAGGAAATGTCATTAGTCATTATATAGGCATCAATATGTGATATTAGAGACATTAAAAAAATCAGGATATTAATATAAAATAGATTGCCAGCTCTAAATAATGCAAAACATATGAAGTGCTTCCCGGCAAAGAAGTAATCAAGGAAATGTCATTAGTCGTTATATAGGCATCGATATGTGATATTAGTGACATTAAAAAAATCATGATATTAATATAAAATAGATTGCCAGCTCTAAATAATGCAATGCATATGAAGTGCTTCCCGTCAAAGAAAATGTAATTAAGGAAACACACATATATATTTTTCTTCAGAAAATGTATGCTTGCCTAAAAAATCAAGCGGGTAATTTTCCTGGCTCTAACTTCTTGTAGTTGAATGAAAAATCACACATATTATATGGTTGTGCTGATATCTGACATTAGAGACACTGAAAATAACACGATCTTAATATAAAATAAATTGCTAACCCTAAATATCGCAAAGCATGTAGAGTGCTTCCCGTCAAAGAAGCAATCAAGAAAATGCACTGATATATCTTTCTTAAGAATCATAAGCTTGCGTTAGGAATCAGGAAGCCAACTCAAGTTCTCTTCCAGGCTCCAAGTTCGTATAGTTAAATGAAAACTCACACTCATTATATGGTTGTATCAATACCTCATATTAGAGACATTAAAAGAACACACGATATATAACATAAAAATAGCTTGTAAATTCTAAATAGTGCAAAACAGATGAAGTGCTTCCCGTCAAAGAAGTTGTAATCAAGGAAATGCACTAATATCCCACTATGACCCCTATTGAATATCCGTGATTGTTGCTTTAACTGTAAGGATCGCCTATTGATAATTGGAGTTTTTTAATTGGCAAACGGAATCTGAATTTTATTGGCTATGAATTCTTATCATTTTTTTGTTTTCCTATTTATGACTCTTACTGGTCAGAATTGTATTTATTGTTAATATAAAATAGATGTTCAACTCTAAATATTGCAAAGCATATATATGAATTAATTCCCGTCGAAGATGATGTAATCAAGGAAATTCACTGATATATATTAAGAATCATATACTTGCGTTAGGAATCAAGCGGCCGACCAACTCAAGTTCTCTTCCAGGATCCAAGTCCCTGTAGTTAAATGAAAAATCACACTCATTGTATAATTGTTTGGATTTCTAATATTAGTGATACTAAAAATCGATATTAATATAAAATAGTTTTTCAACCATAAATAGTGAAAAAAATATAAAATGTTTCCCGTCAAAGATGATGTAATCAAGAAAATGCACTGATATATCTTTCTTCAAAACTTGTGCTAAGAATCAAGCTGTCAACCCAACCCAGGCACTAACTCCTTATAGTTAAATGAAAAATCATACTCAAATATTAATATATGATATTAGAGACATTAAAAGAACACACGATATAACATAAAATAATTTTCCAATTCTAGATAGTACAAAACAGCTGAAATGCTTCCCATCAAAGAAGTTGTAATCAAGCAATGAACTAACATCCCACTAAGACTCTGTTTGAATACTCGTGATTGTTACTTTAACCGTAAGGATTGTCCACTAATTAATGATTGTCCCACAAAGAGAATCTAAATTGTATTGGTTAATTAAATAATTTAGTTGTTGGATTTTTAGTGATGCATATAGCTAATTTTACTATGTATGTGGCTTGATACAAAACATAAAACTCACATCAACCGTAGGTCAAGATAACGAAGTGTCGTTACAGCATGGTCTATTAAACAAAAAAATTTCATGCGTATATCATGTTCGAGAAAGAAAAAGAATAATAAGAATAGGTTTCACAAAAAACTATAATTCAATAATTTGGCATAACCCCATCAAAAATATCAGAAAAATTTATAAAGGAAGGCCGAGAAAGAGTAGAATGCTCTTAGGACAATAACCTAACAATGTTGTTTGGGATTTACATCCATCCTTATTCCTATTTCCCTATTTCATATTAACATTTATCCTTTTTTCCCCACATAGAATTGAAAATGATGGACCGGGCCAATATCATCCTGGTTTATAATTATACCCCACATAGAATTGAAAATGATGGACCGGGCCAATATCATCCTGGTTTATAATTATATATTACTACATCATCGAAAAGACTTGTAAATGTTTAGAGAATATATCTAAGATGACAAAGAGAATTATTCATTTTACAAATATCCATGTCAATGTCCTTAATATAGGCCTTTGAGACTCGTCTGCAAAGAAAACAATGAGAAATGAAATGGAATTAAAATGCTTTGCGTGGCAACAAAATATAACAAAGTAATGGAAAGATTTTTCTTCCCTAAATTAATTCGAAAATACAGGGTAGGAAAAAGATTTTTTTTAACATACTAAATATTTAAGCTAGCCGTTTGGGATTCTTTTACCATAAGTAGACCTCTAAAGATTTTTTTGCCCTAAGGTTTTTAGATATTTTAAGTTTTATAAACACTTATTTAAAATTTTCTTTCCATATATAATTACAAGTGTTGAAAAAGATTACGTCATAAATATGTATGAACAATTGCATACTGCATGGTAGCAGCTTCCATAAATAACTTAAAAGTATTAGTCTACAAATGGTTTCTTCAAAATTGCTCACCCAAATGATCCTTCACATATGTACCAGGGACAATCATCACCACAGGTACATTTGGACGACCATCCAATATCCCATCCTTGATAGAATGAACCAAATCACCCCATAAGGTTACTTTCATTGTAGTTCCCCTAAAGACGAAAAAAAAATCCATTAGGCTAATCCGCTCAACAAAAATTATTGAATCAAAAACCCATAAGATATCGTGTAGTTTACCTCTCATTCTCAAGCATAATCTCCTTCATAAACACATCACTTACTTTCTCAAATTCTTCAACTGATTTCGTCACAACGTTCGACACGGAATTTAGCCTTCCAATCACAGCTGCAGGAATTATATAACAAAAGGTTAATGTTTGTTGTTTTTACCAAACAAAAAAAATAGTTTTTTTCTTATTTTCGACTGTTCACATGTATAATACGTAGTATCATTTTTTCTGGTCCCAAAAGGAAACTAAATATCTCTTGGGGAAAAATCGAGATGTCAACTTTCAGATGTTCCACCTTGCTAAACCTGTTCAACCACATTACATTTTCAAAGGACACAATTCTATAACCTAAGTGATGGCTTGGCAATGCTAAACCTCTGAATGGAATACACATTTCCCTCCTTGAATTTCTCTTCAAACAACTGGATATAATCTTTGCCTACCCTAGCATGCATTTGAGTACCCTGTATTATATCCAATCAACAATTAATGGCTAAAAAAAAAAACAATTAACTTTTACCGTAAATATGCAACAGAGGTCGACTAACTTACTTCTTGGTCAATGAGATGTAGGTCCAAACTCCATAATTGACCTGTTTTTCTGTTTTCAAACCTCCATTTTATTAGAACCAAAGCCCTCACGGCTTTACAGTGTCCGATTCCTAACCGTACGCTTTGAAGGGGGTATAAACTGTTCCCAAATGTTTCTTACCTACATATAAACATCATATATTTTAAAATTGATTAGAGAAAAAAACATCAACCTATTAATATAAAGAAAAACCTGATAAGAGAAAAAAAAAAAATTTATGAATCCAAATTGCGACATTTGAATAAGTTTACATACCACCGAATCAACTACCATTGCTTCCCCTTTGTTGTGATTTTCTTCAAAAGTCATAGTTGATATCTTCTGTTCGCTACCTCCTTTTTCACACAAAGTATGTGGTTTATGTAGGAATAAAGAGTGATTTGCATTCTTTATATAGATGTTAGAAACTTAGTTCCAAAGAAAATCTTTAAAATCGTTATGGAATTAAATCCAGTTATATGGTTTGTTATAAAGAAAATATGGATGAAGAATGATTTCCATCCTTTATTAACTATTGGCTTTGTTTTTATTAGTAAATTAACCGTATTAATGGAACTTGTTAGATTGTGTTCAGGTAAATGATTAGATTTTTTTTTATATTAATGGATATCGTTAACATAAATATAAATAGTAATTTAAATATCAATTAATGTAGTATTTTTTATATATTGTTGGTTTTTCCTTTGTTAGATATTTATCATTAATACTAAAAATTAATATAGCTATTTCTATATTTTTTTTCCTTTTAAAAGATTAAAAAAATATAAATCTTTTTTATTCCGTAAATACGTCGATTTTATTTTTTATTCTAATCATAAATGTCCAAAATTATAATGAGTATTTTGTTAATTCTCTGGATCTTTTACAATAATTACACGAAGCTATAAATGTAATTATTTTATTTCATAAATATGTTAATTTGATTTTTTTTCTTTAATCATAAATGTCCAAAATTAATATAGTAATTTTTTTATTTTTTGGATTTTCATAAAATTATAAAAGATTATTTTATTCCATAAATATGTTGAATTGATTTTTTTTTATTTTAATCATAAATGTCCAGAATTAATGTAGTAGTTATTTTTATTTTTTGGATTTTCAAAATAAATGCACGAAATTAATATAGCAATTTTTCTAAACAATGGGGGTCGTCCGTCGCGTGTGTCCCACCAATCCAGCCAATCTACACCGCACATTGTCGATCAACGCACCATATATAACGAAATTTCATCCGATTTAATACGAATGGTTTCTCAATTAGCCAATGAGAGCGAGGTTTAGCTCACCAATAATAGGAGGGAGGGTAAGCAGCACCAGTGCTACTTTTATTCTGGAGTGAGGGATGGTATTGAGTTTTTAGGTTGTTGATTATGTAACTTTAAGATATTAATATTATTTCCTTTTTTATGGAATTTCTGGGTTTGGTGATTTGTTATATAATGAACTAGACCAAAAGCCAAAAACCATTTTGGGTGTTGCTTTTCTTTTCTAGTTTTTTTTTTTTTTTTGCTTCTTCTTCTTCTTCTAGTAAATTAAGATTTGTTGTTTGATCTACTTTTGTTATTTGTTTTGCACATACCCTCGGTAATGTAATTGGAACCAATGATTGTGTTTTTAAAAGCTTATGAGTACCTAATTGGGGTAAATAAGAAGAGAGATACATGGTATAAATTATAAACCATCATAAACATTATTTATTTGTTTTTTATATTCGTTCGTAATTGATGCTTTTTAGTTATTCAGGGGATTTTTCTTTGAGTTTTGTTTTGCAGAAACCTCCTCAAAATACACACATGAGGTGATGATATTTTTTTTTGTTTTTTTGTTTTTCTTGGGTTTTTCTTTAATTTGAACCCCCTTCGTTATTTTTTGGTTCAAAAGGGTAATGCATGATGAGGTGATGAAATCATTTTTTCTACAACTTCCGCTAAAAAAGAAAAATAATATTAACAACACAATTTAGATCTTAATTATCTTATTTATTCTTTGTTTAGTTTTCTTTTTTTTATAATATACACAGGTTTAATAATGAGTTTACCATATCCATGGTAGGGAAAAATAAATTAATAGTCCGGCCTTATGTTTCTCTAACTATATATTTCTCACTTATTTTTTGCAAAACTTGAACAAATTCGAAAATTGTATTTGTGTCGAAGTATATTGGCACATCTCTAACTAAATCAACTACAAGATCCTTAACTAGGATTTTACATCTCGATGTTTGTTGTTTTGGAAAAGTATATTGCAATATGCATTAACAAAGTCCAACTCCAAGTATTTCGTTTCTCTTTTTTTTTTTTTTTTTTTTGTTCTGTCTTTTTGTTGGCGATGATGTGTACATTGATTATGTTCTTGGTTTGCTTGTTTAGTTAGTGAGAAGATTCTTAGTCTCAAGAAATTTAAATTGGAGATTCTTAAGTTACATTTTGAAAACGCGGGGGTACCAAAATACACCACCACTTTTTTCTTAGGAAATCTCTATGGACAAACTCAATACAACTCCGAGACTTAAACTCAATCAAGGAATAATATCTATAGTTACATCTCACTCTCTTGCGATTAGAACGTTTATAGAAACAAGTCTGTGAACCTAATCACAAAGAGATTACTTGGACGGTACTAAAGACCAATTGTCCAAGAATCAATCTAGTTGTATCCAACAAACTAGGTCGGATGTATCCACTAAGATTGATCAACATACAACCTGTGATATTTCAAATATAAAGATAAACAATATAATGCGGAAAAAGAAAATAACACATACACCAGAAGTTTTGTTAACGAGGAAACCGCAAATGCAGAAAAAACCCGGGACCTAGTCCAAATTGAATACCAAACTGTATTAAGCCACTACATACACTAACCTACTACCAATTAACTTCGGACTGGAATGTAGTTGAACCCTAAAAGGTATCCCACCGATTAAGGTACAATCGCGCTCCTTACGCCTCTTGAATATCAGCAGGACTTCGCGCAATTGATTCTCTTAGATGACGTCATACCAACTAATAGTTGCTTCAATTCAATTGAAGACTTTAAACCAAATCTGCCTCCCACAGATTAAGCCTATATAATTGATTTCCTGATTACGATTGTAAGGTACGATCAAAATCAGACATATGATCAAGGTGATGGAAATCTATAGCAATTTCTAGTTATCCTCAAAATCCGGACTTATGCAACCCTAAGTGCAGCCTAAATTATTTTTCACCTCACAAGTATAAAACCTGTGGAATCAACAAAGTTTAAGACAAAAAGAACTTTGTTGATTTCAATCTATCTCGATCGATGGAGCAAGTTCTACTAACAATCAAGATCAGGATACTCAAGTTATCAAGAAAAGATAACTGGACCTGGCTTCACGAATCCCTATGAAGACTTTGTAATCGCTAAACCCTAAAAGGTTTTCTGGAGAGGACGACTCTAGATACAACTAGGACACACCAAAAAGTAGTGCCGGGATTCAAAGATCCCCGTTGATTGGAGTTTCGCTTTTATAGACATTCAAAGCATATGTTGCTTTAGGTTTAAGCTAAGATAGCTCTGGAACCAAGCAAACAATATCCACCGTTAGATGAATCTTTGAATCTGATTTACATAAGCAAGATATACCCTCTGGTTAGGTGAAACCATAACCGAACCGTGTACAAAGACTATGTTCAACATGGTTAGCCGAAACTAGCCGGTTTGAACTTAAAAGCTTAATCTTCATTTTTATGAACACATAAGACATTAAATTTGAGTCACAAACATGTAATCAAATAAATCTAGTGTTTATAGAGAATTAATCAAATGTTAATTATCTCGTAGAAATAATTTAAACACACTTGAAAATATAATCGACATGGTTAGTAGGTGTACAAGGTACAAATACCATTGCCGTTTGTGAGTCGGTTCAGTCACATTACGCATACCGGTCTGAAAACTTTAAACCAAAACCAAGTTTCGGAGTTCACATAACTTTTTAGGTTTGCGTACCAGTTTGCAAACTTTCCACCAAACCAAAGTTTCGGAGTTCACGTAACTTTTTAAGTTTGCGTACTGGTTTGGAAACATGAAGACTGTCGCCGGTTCCGGAGTTCACAGAACTAAATCGATTTGCGTACCGGTTTGGAAACTCTACCGAGTTTAGGAACACATAACTATTTTAGTTTGCGTACTGGTTTGGATACTCACCCCGGTTTTGTAACCACAGTTCAAGAATGGTTTGCATACTAGTATGCATACTAATTCAGTTCATGAGTTAAACAGATTTTCATATGATGTGCAAACGAATATGCTTATCACTAATCTGTAAGTCGATATGTACAGCTACTCCTCTACGTGTACGAGTACATGTAATACGGGTTCAGACATATAATAGTTTTACCAGTTTGTAAGACTGATACCACTATCTTGTATCCAACCTATAGTAGTTCTATATTTTTCTCTAAATCGATTTGAAACATTCCCGAATAACATCAATGACACATATCATTGTTCCAGGCTATTTTGGAATGATAAAACTTGAATCATGATTTTGATTCCGAACAATAAAATGTCCTTAACCGAAATTCATCAAGCATGAACAAATATTCATTAAGCTTAGTCATTATATTTCGAGAAATTATCAAGATAAACTTAACCCGAATTCTTGTCTATGCATACTAGTCTAATTAGTTATGTGACATCGTCTCAGGTGATAGAAAAGTGAATATAACTTGAGATATAGGTGGTTCAGTTTTCACTTACCTTTTGTTTATGAAGTAGGTAGGTCTAGAAAGAGTACCTACAATAAACTGCAAGTGCACAATGCCTTATTGTGTATAGTGCAAATACATGTCGATCCTCAGGGACAAGGTGGGTGTAGAGTTGAAGCTATGGTCTTACTACTACTGATTTCAGAATAAAGAGTAACCAAAAAGGGGGGTTGTTTGCCGATACGGCTAGGTGATGGTAGTGACTGAGATAGTAAAACAGAATGCAAAGCAATGATAAAGAGGATACTAGGATTGTCAAATCCACCACTAACTCACATTATGTATTCAACTAATTATACTACTCTTGTCCTTGTAACAGATAAGGGAGAAGTGTCAAGTCTACCACTTACCTAAGGTGTTTCACCAATGGATAGTTCAATCACAACTAAGGTATCTTTCCAAATCACTAATTGTCTTCTTAGGGCACAATTAGTCTAAGGATCAATAACAGTCTGGTTAAGCTTGAGTTGCAGCATAATCAACACAGTGGGATTCTAACTACAACGGATACATGGCATACACTGTGAAAGCAAAATGTTGACGTACTAAGATTCAATTCTATCTGAAAACAATTTAAACATTCAAGAGTAACATAAACAGTATGAATAACATAACAGAGAGTCAGTGTTTCATCTAAACCCTAACTATGAATTTAGAACATGATGATAATACTGAAAACAAACATAAACTACTACTTGGTGCACCGGCTAATCCGGGCATGCCTTTTACATCACAAACTCTTCTCTACTTATACAAAAAATTCTCCTCAATCAATTTAATTTGATAATTACAGAATACCCACTCACCCAAACGCGTATTCTGACAGTTCCCTTCTTCAATTCAACGTTGCAAGCCATTAATTTGGTGTTTCTTCACGGTTGAGGATAACCCTGACCTATCTCTCTCAAACCTAGCTTCTAGGTTACTATTCTTGATAAGAAAGAAGATAAGGGTGAGAGAGATAGAGATTAAAGTTTTAATTGGCGTTTATGATGGAAGTGGTTGTGTGCAGAGATGGTGGGGGCATGGTGTAGGGGGGAGTTGCAGGTGGAGGTTCTGTGAAGGAGAGAAAGAAATGAAGATGGAGTTGGAGTTGGGTTATGTTCGATTAGAGGTAGGGATAAATGTGTTACGGTGCTGAGCAGTTCCATCAAATGTTGATGTATCGAGAGGATGAGTTGTTGGATGATAGGCAGTTGTAGCAAATCTGACGGTTCAGGTGAGGAAACGGGTTTGGATCTTGGGTATGGGTTCGGATTCTCCTCCAAGCCCACTTCTTGAGTAGCTCTTGCAAGCGGCTTGCCAAAGGTGCGCAAGCGGATTGCAGCCACCCTTTGCGCAATGTTTCCTTCACGTTCTTTACTGCCTTCTAGCGGGAGCTTTGCATTGTCTCTCTTTTGTAGTCGCTAGCCACCATTCCTATGCTCTTTTAGTTTCTCAATTCATCCAAGCTTTATTTAGTACCTAAAAACACAAAATTAATTAGTACAAGTATTTATTCTTGAAAACAATGAAAACTCCAAATTTGGGATAAAATATGATTTTAAAGCACAAAAGATGAGTTAATTGCCAATAAAAAGTTGTAGAAATATGCAATATTTGGCACTCATCAAATACCCCCAAACCTGAATTTTACTTGTCCTCAAGTGAAACAGAAATTAAGAAATCCTAACTATACCACTGTCGTTGGTCTCTCGAATGCATTTAGCGTATGCACTAAGCCTTTAAACCCCTAGGTGTCCCTAGTGGGCGAGTTATAGTCTCGTGAGGGTTTACCAGAGGTGTACCCACAAAAGCTTCTCCAACTTCAGAGCGTAATGGAGTCCCAATCATCCAAGGAGCTATGAGTACATATAGTTTCTACATGCTAGTAATAAGAAGTTAGAACTACCAAAGAACGCATTCTCATCCTTAAGAGTTGAGCGAGAAATAACCACACCATATGAAAGAATTCGGGTTCAAGAGTGATCACAAGCCTCGACTTCTGCCTCACTGATAGGGTTTTATGATAATTGCACTCAAAAAGACCGCTTTTTAGTCTCTCATGTGTGCAGACATAAATAAAGAGAGAAATCCTGCACACGTTGAATGGTAGGAAGGAAAACCTTCCGAAATAATTTCTGGAGACTCCACAGAATTGTGGGAATAAGAATCTTTTTCTAATGATCTCTAAGAAAGGAAATCAATCATTAGCAAGGATGGGAGTACTCACTTACCTTCACAACCGATCGGCAATCAGCACCACTCTCACAGCATCCATAGAAACGTCTTCGTCTTCGGTGTTCAACTGTTGTTGATGAACTTCTGAACTTCGTAGAACCTTGACAATTTCTGATTTTTCTCTTCAATTTCCTTGTTGCTTGAAATTTTCCTCTTATTTTTCTTCTTTTTCACGGTGTTTATTAAACAAAAGTTAAAACAAACTGTAATAATAAAGAGTTTATTTTATTTTTATTTATTTTATTTTTTTATTTTTTTTGGAACAAACTGGTCCAAAAAATATTCCAACATCTAACTGATCCAAAAGTGACGAATGTGTGAGTTGGGCACTGTAAAGATGTTCATTTTCACTCAATGGTGGATGATACATGTGTGAATAGTGATTAGGGTCCATGTGTTGAGGCTCAGGACTATGAACCCTATAACTATTGACATCATGGTTTGTGGGAGGCTCATAACGTGAAGCATGCCCGTAAGCAAGTTCTCTAATCGATGATTTCTCATCCCCAGTTGCAGACCAAAATCCTGACATGAGTCCTCAAACAGTCTAAACACAGTATACACGGCTACTAAAACAGATGAAGCTGCTGAAGGCTAGCTCGGATTTTCCACAAAGTGTATAATATTAATGTCTCTAGGCTTGTTGCAGTTACTAAAGATTAGAACAAAAACTGGGATTTCAGATAGGTAGTGACAATGTTGACTATCCAGACAATCAATTTGGCCTCAAAAGAAACAATCATAGCTTAACAGACATGCCAAATACTATGTTATCACACCCAAAGTTAACAACAAATCCCCAAGACAGGCCACAGATGAAGCCTAGAGGGAGGACAGACAGATTCAGAGATTTGGAGATTCAAACAGACACAAATTTAGTGCAGTGAAACAGAATTTCATCTAGCTAAGATTTTATTCAAGTGTTGCAGAATCATGCACAAATTCCGGATATTGCAGGGGTTGAGTGATCAAGCAACTATTTCAGAATCAAGCAAACATGGTATTTGGCTATGATAGTACCAGCATTCACATTCAGTGTTCAAGAGAAATACCGCCAATACAAGATCGAGTGTACACATGACAGATAAATGTGTTCTGCTCCTTTTCCTCCTTTGCCTTGCTTCCGCAGCAGAGATTTCAAGTACCTGCTAGCTCAACAAAATCCTTCAGTTCCCAGAATTGGACAGTTAAAGCAAGGGTACAAAAACACAAAAACTGAAAATTTCAGAAAAGGGAATCTGCAGTTGTTGATGGTGGTTTTTAGCTTAGGGTTAAAATCGTAAAACCCTAGTTAGACAGTGATGTCACAAAACTTGAGTAATAATGTCTCCACTAAGCGCATTTATTGAACCCTTTAATATGTCTACGAGAAAATTACAAGGATACCTTTTTTTATATATACTAATTAGGGTTTCGATAGGCCAAACCCTAATTCCCACAACATGTGCCAATGGCCTGCCGTGCCAGCCACACCTCCGCGCCAAGGCATGCCAACCATGCCAGCCGCACCACTGTGCCAATGGCAAACCATGCCAGCCACATCTCCGCGCCAAGGCATGCCAATCATTCCAAGGCATGCCAATCATGCAAATGGCAACCATGCCGCCACACCATGCCAACCATGCGCCACACCCGCTTTGCAATGGCAAACCACATGCGCCAATGGCAAACCATGTGCCAATGGGTTGTCAATTGTTACCATTTACGATTGTGTAAATAAAAATAAACAAAAAGCAAATAAAGTACGCAAATCAAGGATGTGAAAATATTGGATAAAGGTTTCATCTTCAATTGTAAACAAGTTTATGAATATATGAATAGAATTAAGTATTTAATCTCGCTCATCAAAAGCCATAGAATACGCCAAATACTCGCATGCAAACCATGCCAATGGCAAACCACATCTCAAACGCACCATCAATCAAGGCATGCGCCAAGGCATGCCATGCCATGCCATGCCCTCGGGTGGCGGCCATGCACCATCATCTCGGGTTGCCAATGGCAAACCATGCCAGCCCCACATCTCCGCGCCAAGGCATGCCAATCATGCCAGCCGCACCACTGTGCCAATGGCAAACCATGCCAGCCACATCTCCGCACCAAGGCATGCCAACCATGCTAGCCACACCACTGTGCCAATGGCAAACCATGCCAGCCACATCTCCGCGCCAAGGCATGCCAACCATACCAGCCGCACCACTGTGCCAATGGCAAACCATGCCAGCCACGTCAACCTTGCCTTGGCCCCAACCATGCTAGCCGCACCATGCGCCAATGGCATGCAAAACCCTTAGCCCCACCATGCCAAGCCAACCGCACCTTGACTTGGCCCCACCTTGTATTTGAAACGCCAAACCAAGAAAACTCATAAATACTAGATATTAAATACGATGCAAACCCTTGGCCCCCCACCATGCCACTATGCCAAGCCATCCGCGCTATTTGCATTATCTCCACCATGCCGGCCTTCCCTATGCGGCTACCAAAACGAAGGCGTGCGACGATAATCGGCCACCCTTCCATCTTAGATGCAAATCCTAGTCGTCCAAGGTCGCCAAACGATGCATGGTAACCTTTGGCCCAAAACCTTAGTTTTGGCCATGCCAAACCGCGCCAAGGCATGCCATGCCACATGTGCCAATGGCATGCCAACCACCTTGTCGCGCCCCACCATGCCGGCCTTCCCCTATGCGGCTACCAAAACGAAGGCGTGCGATGATCAACGGCCACCCTTCCATCCTAGAGGCAAATCCTAGCCGTCCAAGGTCGCCAAACAACGCATGGTAACCTTTGGCCCCAAACCCTAGTTTTGGCCAAGCCAAACCGCGCCAAGGCATGCCATGCCAACCACCTTGTCGCGTCCCACCATGTCGGCCTTCCCTATGCGGCTACCAAAACGAAGGCGTGCGACGATCAACGACCACCCTTCCATCCTAAATACGAATCCTAGCCGTCCAAGGTTGCCAAACAACGCATGGTAACCTTAGAATTCTTCCCGAGTTTTACTTTCGGGTTGTTTTCATCTCCCGAACGAGCTCAAAACCTAAATATTCCGGCGTAGGGAGATAGGAAATTCTTTTCCGTACAGAATGGAGGGGCGGACCATCAAAATCCGAGTCCGTGTGAGAATTCTACACCGATTCTAGTAAAGGGAGCTAATTAGGGTTTCAACATACCAAACCCTAATTTAGACAAAGCCGAAGCGCTTCCCTTCCAATCCACATACTGCCAGTCGCTCCACTCCACGACAAAGCCATGCCGGCCATGCTTTCATGCCGATGGCTACCAAACGAAGGGTTGCAATAATCAACGACTGCCCTTCCATTTGAGATGCAGATCTCAACCGTTCAAGTTTTCCACTTAACGCACGGCAATTTCCGGCCCAAGGCCAAACATCATGGTTTATACTAAAACCCTAATTTTGGCCACGCCTAAACTATGCCAAGCCACGCCGGTCCTAAACCATGCCGCTGACTGGCAAACAAAGGGTTGCAACAATCAACGGTCCACTCCTTCCAGACATCAATGCATGTCACAACCTGGGATCCTTCCATCTACTATGGAGTCGCACGGAGGAAAAGAAGAAGAAATCACCCAATTTAAGTCAAAAGGGCAAAAGGTCATTTTACGGGCGAGATGCAGATCTCGGCCGTCCAAGGCCATTGGTGATTAATTAGGGTTCGATTGAGACGTTGCTGTTAATTCTAGATCGAAGGAGATGGTATAACGCATGGCCACCTTTGGCCCAACACCAAAATCCTAGATTTGCCACGCCTAACCACGTTAAAGCCGTTGTTGGTTCTTGTACAGGAAGGATCTGTTATTGTGCGGCCATGCTTTCATGACTAAGAAGCTAACTCGCTCGGCTACCAAGCGAAGGGTTGTAATAATGAACGCAAAAGAATAAGGATTCTATTCCTTGCTATCTTTCCTCTTAAGATACAAAATCTCGATTCCGTCTTTTTAACATGAGTCACCTTAATATGAGCCGACAAGTCTCCCAAGCTCAACTTGCCGGACAACAACAACGTGCTAATTGTGTGTAGAAACACGTTTTCCACGAAAATACTCGAGACATCAATGCATGTCACAAACTGGGGATCCTCATTGGGTATTGGTTTGGCGGTTTTATTTTGCAACGAAGAAGTGCGGCGTACACTACGCAACTAGAATTATAAGAAAGTGTCATAAGGATGAGGCGGTTAGTAAATACATAAGGATGGAGTAATGGTGAAACGCTTTCTTTTATGGAACATCAATTCCGGGCGTTACTGTTACCACCTCCTCCCATTTACTCACCGTTTTCCATTTCTTAATGAGACCGAGTACGTTTCACTTCGACTTGTATAAATAGGCATTACCTATTTCCACCGAACAACAAGTTCGGAGTCGGGAGCATACAACACCCAGAAAACATTTGCTAGCTCTCCATATGTGAGCTTCCCACTTTCTGATACAAGTCGTAAAACAACTACTCTTCCAGAATCAACTATTCTGGTCTCAACACTTTCTTTGCTTCCCTCCCGAAAACCAACCCTTCTCCTTCACTTTGTGACCGAAGCAAGTCTGGAATGGCCATTTCTTGGTTTAGGCCGGATTTGTACAGATTGATCTCTCGAATCTAAAGTACTCCCTTGCAGTACATTGTTTAGGGTTTAAATTCGTTTCTCACCCACACACCCGAAATTACCAAAATCAGCACAAACCGTTTTCACCCTCAAACAATTGGCGACCACAGTGGGAGATTGATCTTTCGGTTACAATGTCAATTTCCGACCATCGATCTCATGCTTCGACCCAAATATAAAGATGGTAGAAGCAGGCGACCCGCTCAGGGATCGACAACTCAGTTACCAGACGACCCTATTCTCAATCTTGACACGGCGAGGGATGACTGGGGACTGCCTAGAGATTAAAAACGAATGATCCAACCAGGGATCGATAACTCGATTATCAGATGAGACGACTGGGGACTTTCCACAATCACGGCGGTGCTTCCCATAAAAACTCGATCTTACACCCGGAAGGTTCCCTTTTCATCAGGAGGCCTGAAAAACCGAGTAAGTCTTACCTAGACAAGATACATGGTTTGCTATTTCAAGTTTTCATGGGAATGATAAAACCGATAGCCATGTTATGTTTTACCCAATGTCATCTACCAATACACGGTTCCATGGTTTTCTTGGGATGTTTGTGTCACTTGCAATCGTAACCAAGACAACATCATTCCCAAAACAATCCATTCCAAAATAATTCATTCCAAAAGAATAATCCAAAACCCTCATAGATAACAGTTATATATCAATTCAAATCAAACCATAAACCAGGCGCTTTGTTTGCCTTTCAAAAAAAAAAACAGTCACTTACCCGTACGTGCCTACTTTGCATAATAATGATTACCCGTCACTATTCATGAGGTAGCCGACGTTACTACGGTGATATTCGAAGAGGAATTATTTATGATAAAGTATTTCTACAAGTTTATGAAAGGCATACCCATGGCTAGGGTTTACACCAGTTTAGAAGAAAAATATTTCTACAGATTTATGGAAGGCATACCTATGGCTAGGGTTTGCACCAACACAAGAAAACAAGAGAACAAATTGAAAGAGAAACACTGGAGTACATAGCTGGAATACTTTCCCACTTTATTGTTACCACGCTATCGCTAAGACCAGGACGTGATAACAAAGATACGAGATAAAAAGGGAACCAACCCCTTTCATAAGCATAACACTTTTTGGAATTCGAATAAGGAAATGATTTCCTGTTTGAGCTACCTATGGAAAGAGACAACTGGGCCCACAAGAACAACCCTCACGGTGCCCAACAGTCCGCGCCACGCCAAGCCAGCGCCGTGCCAAGCCAACAATCCGCGCCACGCCAAGCCAACGACGTGCCAAGCCAGCGCCGTGCCAAGCCAACAGTCCGCACCATGCCCAGCCAACAGTCCGCGCCATACCAAATCCAAGCCAACGCCCATTCCAAGACGATCCAGCGCTAACAACTTGCATCTTTCCAACGCCAGCAGCTTGCATCCTTTCCAGCGCTAACAGATTGCACCCTTCCAGCGCCATCTTCTCCGCTCAACAACCAGCCTAATAAGCGCCATCCTCACCCTTCGAAACAGCGCCATGGCTCCAGCAGTCCGTGATCAAAACCGTGCCATCGATGCACGATACACCTACGATCACCAGAACCAGAGCCGCTTCCGCCACCCCAACGTTTCTTCAAGTATGACAGCTCCAACCGTCACCAGAGACGCTGCTACTCCACCATCAGGGCAACATACTGGAAGATCCGGAAGAAGCCGACCTCCTTTTACCACTGTTGATTTGATGGAAAGACAAAAGGTTCTCGTAAGGCTCAGACAGACGTGTTTATAACTCGGAAAGAGATACCTATTTCCTCAAGACACTGACGGAGCGGCTACCATAAGAGTCACGTCAACCCAAGGGGGAGCTGACAAGGAATACTTTTAACATCCGGCACAGGCACTTCAGTAGGACGTGCGTTTATAGATGAAGGGGCTCGCGTTGCTCTTGAACGCCCAATATAAGGGAATCAACAATCCAATTTCATTACATGTAAAGATCAGGAACGACTTCTCCAAAATCGAGGCAAAGGAAATCAGCAACCCTCCTGAATTCACAAAGACCCTCTTCCCGTCAGGATATGCATGATTTCTAGGGACTTCGCCCACAAAATCGTGCAGTCTATGATGAAACAGTTATGTGAGATTCTATATTTCTCCAAGGCGTAGCGTCAAGACATATTTGCATCCCTCAACCGCACTGCATCAGGAAAGCAGCTGTTTCCAGCCAGGGAAGCCGTTCTCAAACCCCAACCTCTCCTGGAAAGCACGATCGATAGATGGAACTGGGGACTCCTAACCACTGTTCACTTGAGGGATGTCGAGTTTGATAGAACGCTGAGTAACGCACTCTCCGGCTTCAACATTGTAACCGTCAAGGCTCTGGGAGTTTCAAGGTGCCGTTTCGATGTTCTCTCCAGAAGTGGCTCCGCTTCAACGTTCTCCAACAGCGGCTTCGCTTCAACGTTCGCTTCAGCAGCCTCTTTGCTTCAACGTTCGCTCTAGAAGCCGCTTCAGCGTTATCTCCATAAGCTGCTCCAGGATCCGAAGCAGCATTTGGCTCTTTAAGTTTCAACGTCCTCTCCAAGAGCCGAAGCCGCTTCAACACCACTCCTTCCTGCAAAGGGTCGTGCCACCACACTCCCCATGTCAAGGATCATGATCGCAGCCAGCCAATCTTTAAAGTCATGGCCACCTTTTGATCCATCCCGCCAAAACTCGTGACCATGGACAGTTTGCTCGCTTACACATCCAGCCAATCCTTTTACTTCCATGGATGCCCATACAATTCTAGCCAACCTACTTTGTTCTCGCGACAATGTAGTCTCTTCTGATCACATCTCCTGCCAAGAACTGCTGCCTCTCATTTGTTGATACCATCCAGAGCTTCACCATAGAAACAATCACTACAAAGGTAACCCGTGCTCCTCCATATTTTAGTTTCATGTGGAAGAAGTAACAAAATCACCAGTATGAACACACGATGGTGATATCTTTATCATGGTCAACCCACCGACCATACAAGATGGAAACATGTAAACCATACTTGGGGACTGGGGATCTACACGAAATCCTTTCACTATCAAAAGCTCAGAAGACACAGTCAACCAAAAATCCATAACCACAACAAGGTCATCTACTCTTCAAGGGTGTAGCGTAAGAATATCATCACCTCTCTGTCTAGAAGACGCCTGCAACACTTTACAAGGCCGCGGTGGATCCCAAGCTTGCTCAGAAGAAACAACTTCAGAAACTAAAGAAAAGTGTGACTAGGGACTGCTCATCGCAGTCCATCCCGATGACCATCAAAGATCCATGAGATAACCCCAGAGACCCGACTGAAACATTTTCATGAAGAAGCAGAGGGAGCCACGATAAACAATATAACTCTCTCATCTTTACCACTTTACTATCCAGAGTATTCCATCCATGTGATATTATGAGCATCCCAGCGTCACATCCAGAAGAGTACAATAAGCTTGTATCAACTCCCGTGAACGTGGATTCAAGGCGATGCAATGAAAGTAGGCTACACATGGGGACTACCAGCATGGGGCATTTTCACCCCCCTCAACCAGGTTATTTCTGATTTCAACATCATCACTGTCGAAGTTTTACGAGCCGCAGGAATTTCTCAACACGAAGCCGTACATGTGCATCGAAGACTCCAAAAGCACGCCACGGAGATACATTCACATGTTCGGCCGTGCCATCGGATCTAACAGAAATATAACTGGGGACTGCTCACCACATATCATTCCATACGATAGTCCAAGATTCAGAAGATGGTTCAAAGTATGTCTCTTGGAACAAAGTCCTTGAAGACTTGATAGCAACACGTCGGCAACGAAAACGTCTCCCAACTCATCTATTTCATCCAGTGGCTCCGGAAGATTTCGACCATACAAGCATCCACATTATACTTTCATCGCGATCAGAAGGTCCAGGCACTAAACAACATAAAATCAAGGATGGACCGACAACACAACCACATCCATCCGTCCCAAGAATGCAATGGAGTTTGGTAAATTTTGGAATCCACTGGAGAGACACTGCAGACGAAAGCACGGATCCGGACGAGCAACAGAAAATAGAAGAAGGTCAATACCAATTTTCATACGGACGGAATTTCTAGAGTTTGCACAGAATAAAGTTTCCTTCTTGCTCCATGAACGGGAATAGATGACTCGGCGCGACTATGCTACCCCGGTCCCGCAACATCCCTTCTGAATTCTTCCTGAGTTTCACTGTCGGGCCATTTTCACCTCCTAAACGAGCTCAAAACCTAAATGTTCCCGCGTAAAAAGATAGGAAATTCTTTTCCGATTAAAATGGAGGGGCGGATCGTCAAAATCCGAGTTCGTACGAGAATTCTACAACGATTCTAGTAAGGGGCGCTAATTAGGGGTTCGACATGCTAAACCCTAATTTAGACAAAGTTGTCATTATCCCACGGAACTGAAGCAAGTTTTATCTTCCCAAAGCCAGTCGTCACCTTCCCACGGAACTGAAGTAAGTTGTTATCTTCCCGAAGCCGTCTTCACCTTCCAGAAAGTTGTTATCTTCCCGAAGCCAACGCTCACGGCTCCTTTCCAAGCCGCACGATACCTGCGGCTCCCATTCCAAGCCAACCAATGCTGACGGCTCCATTCCAAGCCGACCAATGCTGACGGCTCCATTCTAAGCGAACCAATGCTGACGGCTCCATTCCAAGCCGACCGATGCTGGCGGTTCCATTCCAAGCCAATACAATGCATGTGGCTCCATTCCAAGCCGCACAAAACCTACGGCTCCTATTCCGAGCCGAGCAACGCCAATAACTCACTAAGCCAGCACCTCCGCGTTCCCTAGTCCAACCAAGATGACGCGTGACCAAGCCAAGACGACAGTCTACATCTCACCACTTCACGGTCTAGCCAGCAATACCACAAGTAGAATCTATGCAAGGCCTCTAGCACCGAGACTTGAAAAAAAAAAAAAAAAAAACAAGGTGACATGAGGAAGGAATAACGCCCCCTTTCTACATGCATAACACTTGTGGGGTTTTAAATAAAGAAAGAACTTCCTATGTGAGTCACGTAGGGAAAATAGACAGCCATGCCCTCAAAGACAAGCCGCTACTGGGCCAGGCCGTATGCGCTATGCTTGCCTCACCAAATTGTGTCATGCCTTGCACCACCATCCACGCCTTGCCTGGGCCCACCACGCCAAGCCATCCGCACATGCTTTGCCATACCAAACCGCGCCTTGCCATGGCCGTACCATGCCAAGCTGTCCGCGCCATTGCCTTGGCCCTACCATGCCAAGCTGTCCGCGCCATTGCCTTGGCCCTACCATGCCAAGCCGTTCATGCCATGACTTGCCGCGTCAACACCAACAAACTCGCCAAGCCAGCGTCACGATGTTCCCTAACCCAGCCAAGGTGATACATGGCCAGACTAAGCCGACGATTTTCATCTCACTACTCCACGGTCTGCACCACCAGTACAATTCATGCAAGGCCGCCAACACAGGAAGCACAAACTCTCTTTACCTATCGAAAAAGGTTAGACGAATCTTCCTGACCATCTTGCATGATTTACGTTTCGATTATGTCCCTGTCTGTCACCATCTTATGCTTACCTTGCAACAATGCCCCTGTTCCGAGCTAAGCAGGGGACTTAATGTTGATGGTGGTTTTTAGCTTAGGGTTAAAATCGTAAAACCCTAGTCAGATAGTGACGTCACAGAACTTGAGTAATAATGTCTCCACTAAGCGCATTTATTGAACCCTTTAATATGTCTGCGAGAAAATTACCAGGGTACCTTTTTTTTTTATATATACTAATCAGGGTTTCGATAGGCCAAACCTAATTCCCACACCACATGTGCCAATGGCCTGCCGTGCCATCCACACCTCCGCGCCAAGGCATGCCAACCATGCTAGCCGCACCACTGTGCCAATGGCAAACCATGCCAGCCACATCTCCGCGCCAAGGCATGCCAATCATGCCAGCCGCACCACTGTGCCAATGGCAAACAATACCAGCCACATCTCCGCACCAAGGCATGCCAACCATGCTAGCCGCACCATTGTGCCAATGACAAACCGTGCCAGCCACATCTCCGCGCCAAGGCATGCCAACCATGCCAGCCACGTCAACCTTTCCTTGGCCCCAACCATGCTAGCCGCACCATGCGCCAATGGCATGCAAAACCCTTGGACCCACCATGCCAAGCCAACCGCACCTTTCCTTGGCCCCACCATGCCAAGCTGTCCGTGCCAAACCCTTGGCCCCACTATGCCAAGCCATTCGCGCCATTTGCATTAGCCCCACCATGCCGGCCTTCCATATGCGGCTACCAAAACGAAGGCGTGCGACGATCAACGACCACCCTTCCATCCTAGATGCAAATCCTAGCCGTCCAAGGTCACCAAACGACGCATGGTAACCTTTGGCCCAAAACCTTAGTTTTGGCCACGCCAAACCGCGCCAAGGCATGCCATGTCACATGTGCCAATAGCATGCCAACCACCTTGTTGCGCCCCACCATGACGTCCTTCCCTATGCGGCTACCAAAACGAAGGCGTGCGACGATCAACGACCACCCTTCCATCCTAGAGGCAAATCCTAGCCGTCCAAGGTCGCCAAACAACGCATGGTAACCTTTGCCCCAAAACCCTAGTTTTGGCCACGCCAAACCGCGCCAAGGCATGCCATGCCACATGTGCCAATGGCATGCCAACCACCTTGCCGCGTCCCACCATGCCGGCCTTCCCTATGCGGCTACCAAAATGAAGGCGTGCGATAATCAACGACCACCCTTCCATCCTAGATATGAATCCTAGCCGTCCAAGGTTGCCAAACAACGCATGGTAACCTTAGAATTCTTCCCGAGTTTTACTTTCGGGCTGTTTAAATCTCCCGAACGAGCTCAAAACCTAAATATTCCCGCGTTGGGAGATAGGAAATTCTTTTCCGTACAGAATGGAGTGGCGGACCATCAAAATCCGAGTCCGTATGAGAATTCTGCACCGATTCTAGTAAAGGGCGCTAATTAGGGTTTCAACATACCAAACCCTAATTTAGACAAAGCCGCAAGCGCTTCCCTTCCAAGCCACACACTGCCAGTGGCTCCATTCCACAATAAAGCCATGCCGGCCATGCTTTCATGCCGCTGGCTACCAAACGAAGGGTTGCAATAATCAACGTCTGCCCTTCCATCTGAGATGCAGATCTCAACCGTTCAAGTTTGCCACCTAACGCACGGCAATTTCTGGCCCAAGGCCAAACATCACGGTTTATACTAAAACCCTAATTTTGGCCACGCCTAAACTATGCCAAGCCACGCCGGCCCTAAACCATACCGCTGGCTGCCAAACAAAGGGTTGCAATAATCAATGGCCACCCTTCCATCTGAGATGCAGATCTCAGCCGTCCAAGGTTGCCAGCTAACGCATGGCCACCTTTGGCCCAACGCCAAAATCCTAGCTTGGCCACGCCTAACCACGTTAAAGCCGTGCCGACCATGCTTTAATGACGCTGGCTACCAAGCGAAGGGTTGCAATAATCAACGGCTATCTTTCCTCTTAAGATACAAAATCTCGACCGTCGAAGGTCACCACCGAGCCGACAAGTCTCCCAAGCTCAACTTGCCAGACAACAACAACGTGCTACACGTTTTCCACGAAAACACTCGAGACATCAACGCATGTCACAAACTGGGGGATGCTCATTGGGTATTGGTTTGGCGGTTTACAGCGTGCGGCGTACACTACGCCCGTTATAAGAAAGTGTCATAAGGATGAGGCGGTTAGTAAATACAGGGGGTAATGGTGAAACACTTTCTTTTATGGAACATCAATTCCAGGCGTTACCGGTTACCACCTCCTCCCATTTACTCACCCGTTTTCCATTTCTTAATGAGACCAGCGTACGTTTCATTTCGACTTGTATAAATAGGCATTACCTATTTCCACCGAACAACAAGTTCGGTCGGGAGCATACAACACTCGAAAAACATTTGCTAGCTCTCCATCTGTGAGCTTCCCACTTTCTGATACAAGTCGTAAAACAACTACTCTTCCAGAATCAACTATTCTGGTCTCAACACTTTCTTCGCTTCCCTCCCCAAAACCAACCCATCTCCTTCACTTTGTGACCGAAGCAAGTCTGGAACGGCCATTTCTTGGTTTAGGTCGGATTTGTACAGATTGATCTCTCGAATCTAAAGTACTCCCTTGCAGTACATTGTTTAGGGTTTAAATTCGTTTCTCACCCACACACCCGAAATTACTAAAATCAGCAGAAACAGTTTTCACCCTCAAACAACAGTATAAGGTACAGGGATGCTAGGACTAATATTTTACTAGCAGAACTTGATGGCTATTTTTACAGATGCTTAACCTACAGGGGCGATTACGAAAGAGAGATGCAAAATCTGAGTTATGATACAAGTGAAAGAAAAATTTCTTAAACCACAACACCAACTTATGTAAACTGCTAGCTAACTAGCACTACCAGATTTTGTGTTACAATTATTTCTGCAGATATTGAGCTACAGCTGCAAATTACATTCGAGAAAAGTGCAAAATCAGGTATGATGCTATGATACAGCTGAAATAGGGACAAATTAGCTCTGCAGGTTTGGGTTCACAAGCAAGTTGCCAAAATTCTACAGATTGTAACTAGACCGAGTACTAAGTAAAGCAACATGCATTAACAAAGAAACCATACAAAGCTGAAAACTTTAGAGTATTTGCAGAATCCTATAGAACTAACTTACTGATGGAAATTCACAGATGGCATTCTAATATAAACTGAGAGAGTTGCAAATAGAAGAAAACTTTACAGAAATATGGACTATAAGATGCGACTAACTATGATGCAAATAGAACAGAATGAATTTAGTACACACATTACTTATAAACAATGGGATGGCTACTGATACAGACTCACAACAAACTGAAAGAAACATATGATAGAATGCTGAAAGCTACAAAACCAAGACTTTTAACCTATGTACAAAACTAAGCTACATATTAATGGAAAGTAAGCAACTAACCTAACTGAAACAAGATGCAGTTTATGAGAATGATTGAGATTAAAATTACAGCTACAGCTACAGATGATAATAACAAAAAGCTTGAAATGAAACTAAGTTATACTATAATAGAAAAAGTAAAAGCTAAACAAGTATATATATACAACCTACATATGCAGTTATGCAAATGGCAATAGAATGATGGAAACTACAATTACTACATCTACAATGTCTACAAAACTAAGTTACACAGATGAGATGTTACAGGGTCAATATGAAGTATACTGAATAAATGCAAGATATATAATGATGCAGTTGATAAAACTATATGAACAGAAAATTAAAAAAAAAAGAAAAAAGAATGAAAATGATTCCTAGATGCAAATTACACTAAAGATGGCAAGAATGCAGTTTCCAAATGCAATGACAGAATGCAAAAGCTACAAGATTACAACAAACTGAAAGCTACGGAATGCAAGATGCAATATATACAGATGGACTGAACAACTATATTATACTAACAACAACTGAAAATCTAAACACAACTATACAAGATTAAGCTAAAATCAGTAAAGTAAATGATAGAAAATTCAACCACACCGCTACCGAGTCCCCGGCAGCGGCGCCAAAAACTTGGTAGGTCTAGAAAGAGAACCTACAATAAACTGCAAGTGCACAGTGCCTTATTGTGTATAGTGCAAATACAGGTCGATCCTCAGGGACAAGGTGGGTATAGAGTTGAAGCTATGGTCTTACTACTACTGATTTCAGAATAAAGAGTAACCAAAAAGGGGGGTTGTTTGCCGATACGGCTAGGTGATGGTAGTGACTGAGATAGTAAAACAGAATGCAAAGCAATGATAAAGAGGATACTAGGATTGTCAAATCCACCACTAACTCACATTCAACTAATTATACTACTCTTGTCCTAGTAACAGATAAGGGAGAAGTGTCAAGTCTACCACTTACCTAAGGTGTTTCACCAATGGATATTTCAATCACAACTAAGGTATCTTTCCAAAGCACTAACTGTCTTCTCAGGGCACAATTAGTCTAAGGATCAATAACAGTCTGGTTAAGCTAGAGTTGCAGCATAATCAACACAGTGGGATTCTAACTACAATGGATACATGGCATACACTGTGAAAGCAAAATGTTGAAGTACTAAGATTCAATTTTATCTTAAAACAATTTAAACATTCAAGAGTAACATAAACAGTATGAATAACATAACAGAGAGTCAGGGTTTCATCTAAACCCTAGCTATGAATTTAGAACATGATGATAATACTGAAAACAAACATAAACTACTACTTGGTGCACCGGCTAATCCGGGCATGCCTTTTACATCACAAACTCTTCTCTACTTATACACAAATTTCTCCTCAATCAATTTAATTCGATAATTACAGAATACCCACTCACCCAAACGCGTATTCTGACAGTTCCCTTCTTCAATTCAACGCTACAAGCCATTAATTTGGTGTTTCTTCACTGTTGAGGATAACCCTAACCTATCTATCTCAAACCTAGCTTCTAGGGTTACTATTCTTGATAATAAAGAAGATAAGGGTGAGAGAGATAGAGATTAAAGGTTTAATTGGCGTTTATGATGGAAGTGGTTGTGTGCATAGATGGTGGAAGCGATGGTGTTAATGGAGGGGAAGTTGCAGGTGGAGGTTCTGTGAAGGAGAGAAAGAAATGAAGATGGAGTTGGAGTTGGGTTATGTTCGATTAGAGGTAGGGATAAATGTGTTACGGTGCTGAGCAGTTCCATCAAATATTGATGTATCGAGAGGATGAGCTGTTGGATGATAGGAAGTTGTAGAAAATCTGACGGTTCAGGTGAGGAAACAGGTTTGGATCTTGGGTATGGGTTTGGATTCTCCTCCCAGCACACTGCTTGAGTAGCTCTTGCAAGCGGCTTGCCAAAGGTGCACAAGCGGATTGCAGCCACCCTTTGCGCAATGTTTCCTTCACGTTCTTTACTGCCTTCTAGCGGGAGCTTTGCATTGTCTCTCTTTTGTAGTCGCTAGCCACCATTCCTATGCTCTTTTAGCTTCTCAATTCATCCAAGCTTTATTTAGTACCTAAAAACACAAAATTAATTAGTACAAGTATTTATTCTTGAAAACAATGAAAACTCCAAATTTGGGATAAAATATGATTTTAAAGCACAAAAGATGAGTTAACTACCAATAAAAAGGTGTAGAAATATGCAATATTTGGCACTCATCAGAAGTTCTCCAAAAGCTTCGGTTGATTTTCACCTTCAAATGGTAAAACGCAATGATGACTGTCGTGATCCTCTGTTTCTCAACTACATTTTTATCCTAGTTCGAGACTTAACTAATTGTAAACTAGAAATCAAGATATAGTTTTGACAACTAAATTTGACAACAAGCTTGAGATAACAACACTTGTGAGTTCGACCGAGCAATGCTCTAACACATTTGGACTTATGATTTATGTTAGAGCATTGCTCAGTTGAAGCCATTAAGCATCGGTATATGATCGTTGTCGTATGCGTCAAAAATAATTTCACTTTCCTAGAGTATATGATAAGAAAGAGTTCGTTTCCACAGAGAGGCGATTGTAGTTATTATGTATTCAATTTCTTAAAGTAACCAATTGGGGGGGATTTCTGAATTTTATGTAAGCAATAAAAGTAAATTAAAAGCAAAGTAAATTGTAGAAAGTAATCAATAGAGGAAGATATTGGTCAAGGAATTCATCTTCAATCTTAGACATGTGCTTGCATATATGATTAGAATTACGATTTAATCTTTTATATTATCAAAAGCCTAGAGAATCAAGAGAGCAAGATAATCTATTAATTTCCTAAGTTCATCAACTCACACATTAGGGCTGCGGATGTGAATTCTACCTAAAGAATAACCTAACGCCTTGCGCTAATTAAGTTCAATTCCTAGGAGCATTAAGTTTCAGAAATAGGCTAATCAATGCAATTGTCATGCGTTGCACATAACAATTCGGACAATGGTCAAACTCTACATATGATTACGAGAGTGTATCACTAAAAACCGTAAACATATCATGCTACTCGTATTCAGGGTTATCGCTTGATGAAAAACCCTAAAATAGCTATGGACTAGGATGCAAGTTCAATTAATTGGCCACTTAACTAATCAAACATCATAATCCTATCACAATACATCAATCATGTGATCATAAAAACAAGAGAGAATTGAACGATAATCAAGAGAGAAAACTAATACATAAAGCAAACACAAGTTTTAGAAATAGGACTACATCCTTAACCAATAATATTAAATTAGCTACCAATAGCTATGGAGTTCATCACCAAAAATATAAGTTGAATAAAGAAGAAGATGAACAAAAGCAAACCCTAGAAGCGTAAACAAAAGCGGCTCTCCAAGTTCCAAGAATAAGATGTCTTCCAAAAGTTGTAGGATTTCTCTTTTATAGCTCCTCTTGTTCCAAAATTAGGTCTAGCCTTCAAAGTCCATTAGATGAAAATCCACCAAGCCCATAAGAGAGAGAAACCCATGTAGAAAATATGTCCAAAAATACGTCGCCGGAAAACTGGTATTATGGCCGGAAATCGGTCGGAGAGGTGGCCGGAAAACTGCTCAGGTGACCGGCAAAATCCACCCGGTCACCGGTCAACGGGTCAGCTCGGGTCAACTCGGTCAGACCAACCGAGTCAACATCGATTCAGAGAGTCAGCCGGGTCAGAATTAGAGTCAGCTGTTAACCAGCTGAGTGGGCTGAGTCAGGGCAGGCCAAAGCCATCTTGCCAGGCCATAATCTGTGTTGCACCAAGATGGTGCATCAGTGCTTCCCTTCCAGCCATCTTGGCCTGCACCTTTCTCTGCCACTTCCACAAACCAGCTGCATCATTTGATCTCTCAAATTCAACACTTTCTCTGTCTTGTACTCAGCCCTATCTATCTTGCAGGCCTCAATTGCATCCATTTCCATTCAATTGCCACCACCAGAACCAGCTTCAGGCAGCAACATCTCTGTCTACAATCACCAGCTCCATTACCACTGCACCTGCAAATTCAGCTCAACTACAGCCCAATATCACCATCAATATAAGCTCAGGCCACCAGACCTGCTCATCATCAAAGCTCCATAACAATACCCCCTAACTGCTCCTCCTTTCTTAGCACAAAACATCATCTGAGACACAGCAGCAACATACACATTCATTCAACCATCAGTGCTCCCACTACAGTGCCATAGCTAGCTAGCCATTTCCACTTCTTTGTCTGCAACACAGACTTAACTTTCTCCCCCAACTGCAACTTTGGTTAATCCATAGTCCACTCTGAGCTAGCATCACAACACAACCAGTCACTTAAACTCAACCTCCTGTAAGTCAGGTTCAACACCACAAGAAACAGCACCTGCAACAGCTCGAGCCTTCGCCATCTCCATCACTCAATCAGCCAACCTCACTCACATCTGCAATTTACCAGACCACCTGAGACTGCAACCATTTGCAATCCACAACTGCCATCACTGCAGCTCACTGCACAGCATGCTCGAGCCATCAGGCACCAACATGAAGTCTTTGAACCAACAACACCTGCAATATCTCAGCCTGCAGCTGATGCTTATACTTGCAGCTGCTCCATTGCTTCAGTTGGCAGCTACAACCCATTCACCTGCCAGCAAAAGCTTTGCCATTACCTGCATCTCCTTTTTGCTCTGACAGATCCCAATTCATAACAACTCAATTCTACAACTTTTAGCTCCATCCCTGTCCTAGCATTCATCTACTTGAGCAACACCATCAGTTCAGCCTGCCACCAACCATTAGAAATTCCCATTCTCTGCCATGATCAGTTCAACAGCATCATAAATATCACCATCATCTTCTAGTTCCTCAGCCAACAGCTCAAATTCCAGTATCACCACCACCATCACATCCCTTGTACAGCTCCATACTTGCAGTTTTCCTCTTCTCTGCTGTTGTAACTCGACTCTCAACTCCCCGTTCTCCACACAATCTCCTCTTCAATTCAACCTCAGATTCAAACACAAACTTCACCATCTCACCTCCATCCGTTGACCTGAACCAAACCCATGCCAAATTTCTTCCTCTTGCACTCAACAACATCACCAGCACACCCAATCTCTTCTCGATCTGATTTCTTCACATCAAATGACATCAACAGATTCCACTAGAGCAGAAACCCTAATTCCGATTCAACTCAAATTTGTCTTGTAATCTGAAGCAAAACCCGTGTTCATTTTCGTAACCAGAACCATCATCATCAGCTTAATCTCCCACTGAATCTGTACATCATCATCTTCAATTTTTAAGATCAGCATCTGTAGCTGCAATTTGGGGAAGAACAGCTGAAGGATAAGAGAAAGGAGATGTTGTTTGAGGCTTCAGTTCGACCGAGTTGGGTCAAGTAGTATGGGACGGCTATCAGCACCCATGGGTGTTTTTAGCAATTTTCATTAAACTCCAACTAGTTTCCCCTTATCTTTGACTGGGCTCCGAGTATCGCTCACATGTGAAATGACCAAATTCTGCTCCTTGCTCAAAGTGATTTATTTCTCTTTCTTTTGCTCATAATGACTCCATTGCACCTGATAAACTCAAAAGTAAACATAAGATACATAATTTACAAGAAAACTTGCAAAGAAAGCATAAACACTAGATATAAAATTAGGTGTTTTACGACACCTATCAGATTCCCCCACACTTAGACTTTGCTAGTCCTCGAGCAAATCAAACAAAACCAATTATAAAATATACATACAACTCCGTGTCGTCGAGGCTACGGTCACTTTTAGCATAAATAACAAGCCTTTAAACCCCTAGGTGTCCCTAGTGGACGAGTTATAGTCTCGTGAGGGTTTACTAGAGATATACCCACAAAACCTATTTTTCCAACTTACTAGTTCTCCGAAATGATAGCATCCAACGCGCTAAGAAGACATAGAGATTCTGCACACTAGTCATAAGAAGTTAGACACATAAATGAACACAATCTCATTCTTAAAAGTTGAGAGAGAAATAACCATCCCTTCTCGACAAAAATTCGGGTTCGGAGTGATCGAAAGTCTCGACTCTTCCTCACAAGAAAGGGTTTTATGATATTGCTCTCAATAATAAACAACTTTTTTATGGGTCACACATGTGTCCAGGTTGGAATGAAGAGAGAATCCTGCGACACGTTGAATGGTAGGAAGGTAAAAACCCTCCGAAATATTTTGAAAACCCACATCTTTTAATATTTTTGAAAACCCATTTTTCTTACGATCTCTTCGAAAGGAAATCAACCACTTAACGAAGGTGGGAATATGCTTACTTACCTCGTTATCCGTTCGGCGTGCAGCTAGCACCACTCTCACAGCATCCATAGAAACGTCTTCGGTCTTCAATCGGTGTCTTCATCTTCGTCTTCGGTCTTCAACTCTTGATGATAACTCTTGAACTTCGTAGAATCTCGACAATATGATTCTTTCCTCTATTTCTTGTTGCTTGAAACTTCATTATAGATATTCCTTCTTTCCCTTGGCTTTATTGAAAGAATACAAAACTAAAAACAAACTATACAAACCCAAAATTTAATTTTTTTTTTCTTCTATTTTTTTTTTTTTTTTTTTTTTTTTTTGAGACAAGAGAAAAAAAGTAGAATATCTTAAATAAAATAAAATACAAAGGCCATGGTATAAAAAGCAAGGACCCCGAAACCGTAACCATGTTACACTTCGCTTTTGATTCTTGGCACTAGATTGTATATCTTGATATCATAAACTTCATCGAAACTCTTTACATTCCTTGATAATTTTCACTCTTGTACAATAGTCTTCAAATTAAAATAAAAGGCCATTCTATAAGTACTTTACCTTGTTTTGTTGTATATCTTGATATCATAAACTTCTCGAACTCTCATCCTTGATAATTTTCACTCTTGTACAATAGTCTTCAACTTATAAAAAATTCTGCCGTTTTGTTGCTTGTAAACCATGAACGTGTTCAAACTTTCCATGTTCAACTTTCCTTCAAATTTGTGATGCTCTTCTTGTTGATGATGATGGTGTTTCTATGGACCTGTTGGTGTAGAGAGAGATAAGGTGGATGGTGCTAACTACGAACAAGATTACAAGTGGTATGTAAGTTAGCAATTCGATGTCACCAACATGGCTGATAAAAATAGCACTCAAGAGATCAAAATAGTGCTTCTATGGTGGGAGATTGGACAGCTCACCATTCTGCCCGGAATTTACGTACGGTGACACACACTCTAAAAGCACAAATTTAGACAGTACAAAGAATTGAAGGTTGGTGCCTCACATTATGTAACATGGGTAGTCTCCACTATAAGGGATCACTACTCTAATACCGAATTCGATCTGCACCTTATTTGCCACTGGTATGGTTAAATCCAACTTTAACTCTCATACAAGTAAGAAACCCGATCATGTTCTCTGTCATCTCTAAGTTCAGTCACTATTATGAGATTCTCGATGTAATCTTAGCGACATGTATACTATGTGACTCTAAACTAACTACAAGTTGGAGTTTTATTATTCACTAATGTACACAAAAGTTGAAAAATTTGAAAAATTTACAAAGCAAACCACTCCCCCACACTTAAACTTTACATTGTCCTCAATGTAATTGAATCTTCCAAAGAAAGTCAAGGTGGGAAATCCTAACGGAAAAGTGACAAAAAATCAGAAAAAGTAAAAACATGACAAGAAAATAAAATAAAAGACAAGAGATACAAAACCGATGGGTTGCCTCCCATTTAGCGCTTGGTTTAAAGTCGTCAGCCCGACTATCTCCTTGCTTTCTATGACTCCTCCAGAGGGAGTACTTCCACAAGATTAACTCCTTCCACGACATCCGAAGAGAAGTTCTCATAATATGGTTTCAACCGGTGCCCATTCACTTTAAGTTCATTTCCTGTAGCTAAACTACGAATTTCCACCGCACCATGAGAAAACACATTAGTCACAATAAAAGGTCCAATCCAACGTGACCTTAATTTACCCTAAATAATTGCAAGCGAGAATTAAACAAAAGCACTTTCTGCCCAATGCAAAATTGTTTCTTTGTAATCATATTATCATGAAATGCTTTCGTATTTTCCTTGTAAATCCGTGAGCTTTCAAATGCATCATTGCGAATCTCCTCTAACTCTTGAAGTTGTAACTTCCTTTGCCTTCCAGCACCATCCAACTCCATGTTGCATTGCTTAATAGCCCAAAACGCCTTATGCTCAATTTCCACGGGTAAGTGACAAGGTTTACCATAAACAAGCCTAAAAGGATACATCCCAATAGGTGTTTTATATGCGGTTCTATACGCCCACAAAGCATCATTAAGTCGCGAACTCCAATCTTTCCTTGTTGGATTCACCGTCTTTTCAAGAATGGATTTCACCTCTCGGTTGGAAACTTCGGCTTGTCCATTTGTTTGCGGATGGTATGGTGTTGCAATCCTATGCGACACATTGTACTTCTTTAACAAGCTTTGCAAAAACCTGTTTTTGAAGTGTGAACCTCCATCGCTAATTATAGCCCTTGGAATTCCAAACCTTGCAAATATATTAGCTTGCACAAAATCTGAAACAACTTTAGAATCATTAGTTGGGGTGGCCTTAGCTTCCACCCATTTCGAAACATAATCCACAGCAAGCAAAATATAATAATTCCCACTAGAATTGACAAAAGGGCCCATAAAATCAATTCCCCATACATCAAAAACCTCAACAAATTGAATAATAGTTTGCGGCATTTGATTTCGAGCACCTAGATTGCCTGTTCTTTGGCACCTATCACATGTGGTACAAAATGCATGTGCATCCTTAAACAAAGTTGGCCAAAATAAACCACATTCTAGTACCTTGAGAGCGGTTCTCTTGCTCCCAAAGTGTCCTCCACAAGCATATGAGTGTCAAAAAGATAAGATAGAATTAAATTCAATTTCGGGAACACACCTACGTATTACTTGGTCACTACAATGTTTCCATAAGTATGGATCATCCCATATGTATTGGTTTCCTAACTTCTTAAGTTTGTCCCTTTCAGCACGAGACAAGTTCGTTGGGATTTGTTTAGACACTAAGTAATTAACAATATCAGCATACCATGGTTCTCCAAAGGCAATTGAGAATAGTTGCTCATCCGGGAAACTTTCACGCAACGGGATAGTCTCCTTGTCCACAGCAAGACGTCTCAAGTGATCCGCAACGGTGTTCTCAATTCCTTTCTTGTCTTTGATTTCAATATCAAACTCTTGCAAGAGTAATATCCATCGTATAAGCCTCGGTTTCGCTTTTTTCTTTGTAAGCAAGTATCTAAGTGTTACATGATCAGAAAAGACAACAACTTTTGTACCAATTAGATAAGAGCGAAACTTTTCTAAAGCAAAAACAATGGCTAATAACTCTTTTTCAGTGGTTGTGTAGTTTTGTTGGGCCTCATTTAACGTTCTAGAAGCATAATAAATGGCATGAGGTATCTTCCCCACACGCTTCCCAGGCACCGCACCAACCGCATAGTCACTTGCATCACACATGAGCTCAAAAGGCTTGCTCCAATCCGGTGGTTTAATGATAGGGGCTGAAATCAAAAGTTCTTTCAAACGATTGAATGCCGCCACACACCTTTCATCAAAGTTAAAAACCACATCTTTTTGCAATAAGTTACAAAGTGGTGATGCTATCTTGGAAAAGTCCTTGATGAATCTACGGTAGAAACCTGCATGACCAAGAAAAGAGCGTATTTCCCTCACCGTAGTGGGAGGGGTTAGAGCACGAATAAGGTCTATCTTAGATTTATCAACTTCCAAGCCTTTAGAAGATATTATATGGCCTAAAACTATGCCATGAGTTACCATGAAATGACACTTCTCCCAATTCAGCACAAGATTTGTTTCAACACATCGTTCAAGGATTAGAGACAAGTTGTTCAAGCAAAGGTCAAATGAATCACCAAAGACACTAAAGTCGTCCATGAACACTTCGATTATGTTTTCAACATATTCCGAAAAGATACTTACCATACACCTTTGAAAGGTAGATGGAGCATTGCACAAGCCAAAAGGCATCCTTCTATAAGCAAAAGTACCGAAAGGACAAGTGAAAGTGGTTTTCTCTTGGTCCTCCGGTGCTATCACAATCTGATTATAACCTGAATAGCCATCAAGAAAGCAATAGTAAGAGTGTCCAGCTAAAGGTTCAAGCATTTGATCAATAAAGGTAAAGGAAAGTGATCTTTTCTAGTAGTGGCATTCAATTTTCTATAATCAATACAAACCCTCCAACCGGTTTGCACACGAGTTGGGACAAGTTCATTCTTATCATTCTCCACCACCGTCACACTGATTTCTTTGGTACTACTTGTACCGGGCTTACCCACTTGCTATCGGATATGGGGTAGATAACACCCACGTCCAAAAGCTTGAGTATCTCCTTTTTCACAACTTCCATCATGGGAGGATTCAAACGACGTTGCGCTTCCCTTGTAGGCTTTGTATCATCCTCCACACGGATCTTGTGCATACAAACGGCATGGCTTATACCCTTGATATCGGCGATTGTCCACCCTATGGCCGTCTTGTACTTCCTTAGCACCCTTAGAAGTTTTTGCTCCTGTAATTCATTAAGCTTGTTAGAAACAATCACGGGTAACTCCTCATTGTCACCCAAGTACAAGTACTTTAAGTGACTTGGAAGAGGTTTCAATTCTAAACTTGGAGATTTAACAATAGATGGCACAAGTTTTTCATTATTGCAAGGTAAATAAGCATATGAAATATTCTTAATTGCTGATTTTTCCTGTAATGAGTCAAGAGAACCAATGGTTTCTTTAATCTCATCACTATACTCCAAACCGTTATCAATGGGTGTAGTGAGCACGGTTTCCAAAGTATCAACACCATTCAACTCAAACATTTGTTGCGCCAATGTGTCCATCACATCAATGGAGAAACAAGAGTGGACATCACTAGGATATCTCATCGTCTCGAAAATGTTGAAACGTATTATTTCTCCATCAAACTCCATAGTTAGCGTTCCCTTGTCCACATCAATAATGGTTTTCGCCGTTTTCATGAAGGGACGCCCAAGTAGCAATGGAAGAGACGAGTCCGGTGAACCTTCATCCATCTCTAACACACAAAACTCAGCTGGAAATACAAGTTGATTAACCCGCACAAGAATATCCTCAACAATACCCATTGGGTAGACATTAGAACGATCGGCTAATTGCAACACAATTCCAGACTTTTAAGAGGACCAAGATCAAGTGAATTATACATAGACGCAGGCATGACATTAACGGATGCACCTAAGTCCAACATAGCTTTATTAAATGTGGTGTTACCAATTGTGACGGGAATGTCAAAGCTTCCAGGGTCCTTGCACTTAAGTGGGAGTTTGTGTTGTAAGATTGCCGAAGCATTCTCCCCCACACTAAGCACTTCATTACCTTTGAGCCTTTGCTTATTGGTACACAAGTCCTTCAACAACTTTGCATACTTTGGAACTTGCTTGATTGCATCTATGAGTGGTATGTTCACATGGATCTTCTTGAGAATGTCTAAAATCTCCTTTTCTAGTTCCGCCTTCTTGGAATTTGCAAATCTGCGAGGGAAAGGTAAAGGAGGAACATAAGTAGAAACCGGAGTTTTAGAGTTAGAAATAGGTACCTCAGAAGTTTGGGGAGAATCCTCGATTTTCTCCTCCAAAACAGGTTCCTTTGGTGTTTCCACCTTACCCGAATCATCAACTTCGGGTTGCACAAGTTGTGTACCACTTCTCAACGTAATTGCATTGACACCCTCTTTTGGGTTGATAGGTTGAGAAGGGAGTTTCCCACCATTTTGTGCCTTCAATTGATTCAACTCAATAGCCATAGAACCAACTTGAGTTTGCAAATCCTTAACCGTACTCTCCGTTCTTTGCATAAAAGATTTCATCAACTCCTCCATATTGGACCCCATAGTTTGAGGTTGTTGTTGTTGTTGAAATTGTTGTCTCGGCTGGAATTGTTGTTGTTGAGGTTGAAATCCACTCGGGTTGTTGAAACTAGATTGTTGAATCGCTCCTTGCTTATTGGCATAGCTAAAATTGGGGTGATCTCTCCATCCCGGATTGTAAGTGTTGGAGTAGGGATTATACCGTCTTTGTTGATTTGGAAAGATCGCATTAGCTTTCTCGTCTTCATAAGCTTGAGAGGAACTTGGTATTACCGCGGCTGCAACTTGTTGAAGCATTGCGTTCATGTTACCCATTTGTTGACGAAGTTCCTCAACCTCGTTCACCTCATTCACCCTTCTTAGAATCACATCCGAACCACGGCTCAAGAATTGTTGTGAGTTCGCTGCCATGTTTTCAATCAACTCTCTAGCTTGTGCCACCGTCTTGTTCACTAATGCACCACCACCCGCAGCGTCGAGGAGATTCCTATCACTTGATTGGAGTCCTTCATAGAAGTATTGGATGATCATAGCGTCACTGAATTGGTGGTGAGGACAGCTTGCCACCAATCTCTTATATCGTTCCCAACATTCATATAGGGATTCTCCCACATTTTGCTTCATCCCACAAATCTCCTTGCGAATTTGAGTAGCCTTTGATGCAGGAAAATATCTCTCTAAAAGAGTTTCTTCAGCCCATTCCATGTTGTGACACTTCCGGGAGGTAAATAGTACAACCAATCCTTAGCACTATCCATCAAAGAGAAACGGAAAACTTTCAACATTGCACCATCCGCCGCAACATCCGCTGGAAGCATGGCCGTGACAATGGTGTGGAAGTCCATAAGATGTTTGTTTGGGTCTTCATTCACCATGCCATGGAACTTTGGTAATTCTCTAAGCAACCCCGGTTTTATCTCGAAAGTAGAGTTCGTTTGAATACACCCCTGTTGTGTATCAAGCCTATGAGAAGCTAACTCCTTGAGTGAACGATTTGCATCACCCATTGCTTCTTCTTTTTCTTCAAAAGGTGGTTCTTGTTCATCCGGAACCTCTTGTTCTAAAACTGCTTCTCCTTGTTGGAAAGTCTCTTCTTCCGTTTCCAACTCTTGTTCTTCCGTTGTATCTTTACTTGGTTGGAGTATTGTGCCTCTTCGAGTAGCTATCCCGCACCGTGGATAATTCCAATCTTTAGAAGCCAGGGATTAGGTACCTGAAACAATTCTCGCAAACAAGTGAGAAACAAGACAAGAAAACAAGAAGCAAAGATAAAAGCAAAAACAGAAATAAGAAACTAAAAACTTAATAACTAGCCGTATGCCTCCCCGGCAACGGCGCCAAAATTTGATCGTTGTCGTATGCATCAAAAATAATTTCACTTTCCTAGAGTATATGATAAGAAAGAGTTTGTTTCCACAGAGAGGCGATTGTAGTTATTATGTATTCAATTTCTTAAAGTAACCAATTGGGGGGATTTCTGAATTTTATGTAAGCAATAAAAGTAAATTAAAAGCAAAGTAAATTGTAGAAAGTAATCAATAGAGGAAGATATTGGTCAAGGAATTCATCTTCAATCTTAGACATGTGCTTGCATATATGATTAGAATTACGATTTAATCTTTTATATTATCAAAAGCCTAGAGAATCAAGAGAGCAAGATAATCTATTAATTTCCTAAGTTCATCAACTCACACATTAGGGCTGCGGATGTGAATTCTACCTAAAGAATAACCTAACGCCTTGCGCTAATTAAGTTCAATTCCTAGGAGCATTAAGTTTCAGAAATAGGCTAATCAATGCAATTGTCATGCGTTGCACATAACAATTCGGACAATGGTCAAACTCTACATATGATTACGAGAGTGTATCACTAAAAACCGTAAACATATCATGCTACTCGTATTCAGGGTTATCGCTTGATGAAAAACCCTAAAATATCTATGGACTAGGATGCAAGTTCAATTAATTGGCCACTTAACTAATCAAACATCATAATCCTATCACAATACATCAATCATGTGATCATAAAAACAGTAGAGAATTGAACGATAATCAAGAGAGAAAACTAATACATAAAGCAAACACAAGTTTTAGAAATAGGACTACATCCTTAACCAATAATATTAAATTAGCTACCCATAGCTATGGAGTTCATCACCAAAAATATAAGTTGAATAAAGAAGAAGATGAACAAAAGCAAACCCTAGAAGCGTAAACAAAAGCGGCTCTCCAAGTTCCAAGAATAAGATGTCTTCCAAAAGTTGTAGGATTTCTCTTTTATAGCTCCTCTTGTTCCAAAATTAGGTCTAGCCTTCAAAGTCCATTAGATGAAAATCCACCAAGCCCATAAGAGAGAGAAACCCATGTAGAAAATATGTCCAAAAATACGTCGCGGAAAAGCGTATTATGGCCGGAAATCGGCCGGAGAGGTGGTCGAAAACTGTTCGGGTGACCAAGCAAAATCCACCTTGGTCACCGGTCAACGGGTCACTCGGGTCAACTCCTCGGTGACCCACCGAGTCAACACCGATTCAGAGAGTCATCCGGGTCGAATTAGAGTCACCAGTTAACCGGTGAGTGGGCTGAGTCGGGGCAGGCCAAAGCCATCTTGCCAGGCCATAATCTGTGTTGCACCAAGCTGGTGCATCAGTGCTTCCCTTCCCGCCCTCTTGGCCTGCACCTTTCTCTGCCACTTCCACAACCCAGTTTGCATCATTTTATCTCTCAAATTCAACACTTTCTCTGTCTTGTACTCAGCCCTATCTATCTTGCGAGGCCTCAATTGCATCCATTTCCATTCAATTGCCACCACTGAAACCCGAGCTTCAGCAAAGAAACATCTCTGTCTAATCACCGGCTCCATTACCACCGCACCTGCAAATTCACTCAACTACACCCAATATCACCATCAATATAAGCTCAGGCCACCAGACCTTCTCATCATCAAAGCTCCATAACAATACCCCCTAACTGCTCCTCCTTTCTTAGCACAAAACATCACCTGAGACACAGCAGCAACATACACATTCATTCAACCATCAGTGCTCCCACTACAGTGCCATGGCTAGCTAGCCATTTCCACTTCTTTGTCTGCAACACAGACTTAACTTTCTCCCCCAACTGCAACTTTGGTTAATCCATAGTCCACTCTGAGCTAGCATCACAACACAACCAGTCACTTAAACTCAACCTCCTGCAAGTCAGGTTCAACACCACAAGAAACAGCACCTGCAACAGCTCGAGCCTTCGCCATCTCCATCACTCAATCATCCAACCTCACTCACATCTGCAATTTACTGCACCACACTGAGACTGCAACCATTTGCAATCCACAACTGCCATCACTGCAGCTCACTGCACAGCATGCTCGAGCCATCAGGCACCAACATGAAGTCTTTGAACCAACAACACCTGCAATATCTCAGCCTGCAGCTGATGCTTATACTTGCAGCTGCTCCATTGCTTCAGTTGGCAGCTACAACCCATTCACATGCCAACAAAAGCTTTGCCATTACCTGCATCTCCTTTTTGCTCTGACAGATCCTAATTCATAACAACTCAATTCTACAACTTTTAGCTCCATCCCTGTCCTAGCGTTCATCTACTTGAGCAACACCATCAGTTCAGCCTGCCACCAACCATTAGAAATTCCCATTCTCTGCCATGATCAGTTCAACAGCATCATAAATATCACCATCATCTTCTAGTTCCTCAGCCAACAGCTCAAATTCCAGTATCACCACCACCATCATATCCCTTGTACAGCTTCATACTTGCAGTTTTCCTCTTCTCTGCTGTTGTAACTCGACTCTCAACTCCCTGTTCTCCACACAATCTCCTCTTCAATTCAACCTCAGATTCAAACACAAACTTCACCATCTCACCTCCATCCATTGACCTGAACCAAACCCATGTCAAATTTCTTCCTCTTGCACTCAACAACATCACCAGCACACCCAATCTCTTCTCGATCTGATTTCTTCACATCAAATGACATCAACAGATTCCACTAGAGCAGAAACCCTAATTCCGATTCAACTCAAATTTGTCTTGTAATCTGAAGCAAAACCCATGTTCATTTTCGTAACCAGAACCATCATCATCAGCTTAATCTCCCACTGAATCTGTACATCATCATCTTCAATTTTTAAGATCAGCATCTGTAGCTGCAATTGGGGAAGAACAGCTGAAGGATAAGAGAAAGGAGATGTTGTTTGAGGCTTCAGTTCGACCGAGTTGGGTCAAGTAGTATTGTAGGAGCAGAATATCGCGACAACAATACTTCGCGAGAATAATAAACGACTACATTGCGAAGGCGTCGCAGGTAAGAAATATAAATGACGCAATAGATGACGAAAGCCAAAACGTGAGAAAGATGTGAAGACGTGGCGAGATTTAGGAGTGTCGCAAGGAAAAATGTTTATAACACTCGCGACACTTCGCGAGTTATTCCCAGAAAATAAAGGATAGCTTAGTTTGTCATCCACCTGTATATTACCCTATATAAAGGGTTGAGTTAGTCTGTTGTGAAGAGAGTTCTTTTTGAATTGTTAAGCAAGTCATTAGGAGAGAGAAAATCTAGAGTGATTGTAATTTCTTTAGCTCTGTTCTATCTATCCTTGTAAACATTTCAAGAAGATAATCAATAAAAATATATAGTTATTCATCTTCAAATGGATTAGTAAAGTAAATTCTTGTGAGGGGTGTATTGTGGGATTTCCTGCAACTACATATGCGCTAGAAACAGGGATGATCATAAAAGATTGCAGCTAAAATTATCCGAATCAAGAAAATGAGAGAGAAAGATGTTAGATCAGATGAAATAGAGAAGTTAAAAAGCAAGGAGTACAATGAAAATACGAGTCTTGTACAATTACAAAAGCAAGGATTAATGAATTTCATGAAAACATTAGAGGAAGAATACATAAACGAGATTTTGAAGGGAAGAAGATTATAGATAAGGAGAAGACATCGTCTTTAAAAGATTGGGAAAAACGAGAAAATAACATTCACGGCGGGAGATACCTAAAGAGTGTTTGAGCCATACATCCCCATTGGTGATCACAATAAATGCATGCAAAAATGGAGGAGAACAGGCCAAAAGCAGCGGAAGAATGGGCTGTAAATAGAACTTTGGTGGATACAGGAAGTTTAGTGAGCATCATGTTTTACCATACTTACAAAAAATTAGGATATAAAGATGAAGAAATGATTTCCCAAGCGTATTATATCCATGGCCTTGGTAAATCTATAACGAAACCCAAAGGAGAAGTGAAATTACGGATTCTGCTTGGAGAAATTGAAACAAAGGTGACATTGAGTGTAGTGGATATGGAATCGCCATACAATGTGTTGTTGGGAAGGCCATGGGTACATGCAATCAAGGCTGTAGCGTCAACACTTCATCAGTGTATCAAGTTTCCCATGCCAACTGGAATTGGTGAAATCAGAGGAGATATTGATAAAGGGAGAATATATCATCAAGACGAAGTAAAGCATTATGAAGAACGAGCGAAGAAGCGAAGAGATCGCAAGAAAATGGTAAAAGCAAAATTAGAAAAGAAGAAGAATTTAGAATTTACATGATAAGAGCAAAGGAAGGAAAAGGAATACCTAGCGAAATCTCGCGAGAATAAGGAAATGAAAGGACCAACCCCTATGGGAGAACCGAAAGCTAGCTATATCGCGGCGGAACAAACAAAAGAAGTGAATGTTGGACCGAAGAGGAACCCGGGATATTAAAAATTGGAACTAAGATGGAAGAAGATGAAGAAAGAAGAACTATTGATTTCGTTGCGAGACTATAAAGATATTTTCGCGTGGGATATGGATGAAATGCCTGGTATAGACCCATCTGTGGCTTGTCATAAATTGGAAATTGACAAAAATATAAGACCATTCAAACAAAGAATTAGGAAGATCGCAACATCATATCACCCTCAAATAGAAGAAGAGTTGCAGAAAATGCTAGATGCAGGAATCATTAGACAAGCAAAATATCCCGAATGGATAGCAAATATGGTTATAGTCCCAAAGAAGAAGAAAGGGATAAGAATTTGTATAGATTTTACCGATCTAAACAAAGCTTGTCCCAAAGATAGCTTCCCGTTACCAGATATTCCGCAATTGGTTGAAGCAGCAGCAGGAAACGAAAGGATATCATCTCTTGATGGATATAAAGGGTACAATCAAATTCCTCTCGCCGAAGAAGATCAAGAACATACTGCTTTCTTCGCTCCAAGAAGATTATACTGTTATACAAAAATGCCGTTTGGTTTGCGAAATGTTGGAGCAACATATCAAAGAATGGTAGAAAAGGTGTTCGCGAGATGGATACACAAAACGCTAGAGGTGTATGTAGATGATATGTTAATCAAAAGTAAGAAAGCAAAAGACCACATAAAGGATCTGAAAGAAATTTTTGAACAAATGAGACATTTTAACATCAAAGTAAATCCAGAAAATGCACCTTTGGAGTTGCATCGGGAAAATTTTTAGGTTACATCGTATCAAAAGAGGGAATCCAAGTCGACCGGAGAAAGTACAAGCGGTTCGCGATATGCCAACGCTGCGACAAGAAAAGATGTTCGAAAGTTAAATGGGTTACTAGCTTCGCTAGGGAGGTTTATCTCGCGATCATCTGATAAATGCAAACACTTTTTCAACATTCTCAAAAAGGGATCAAAGTTTAGATGGACAGACGAGTGTGAGAAAGCCTTCCAAGGAGTAAAGGAACATTTAATGGATATATCAATTTTACAAAAAGCAGAACCAGGAGAAGAATTATTAATCTATCTTGCGACGACTTCGCATGCATTAAGTGCAATATTCTTTGCGAGTGGACGCAGGTAGAAAAACCAATCTACTACATCGAAAAACTTTCAACGCCGCGAAAGGAATTATTCAAAAATTGAAAAACTAATCTTGGCATTAGTTTACGCAACATTTAAACTTCGCATATACTTTCAAGCGCACGTTGTTAAGGTGGTGACGAAAGTACCAATCGAATCAGTAATGAAAAATTCAAAAAGATCGGGGAGAGTTGAGAGATGGAATGCCCAAATAAGTCATTGCAAACTCAAATACGAAATATTGTCTTCGCCAAAGTCACAAGTGGTCGCGGACTTTCTAGCGAAATTTCCTTTGGAAGAGGATGAACCGATGGAAGAAATAATGGACGTAGACGAAGAACATGGAAATCCAAAAGACTTGTTAACTGAGCCGAATAGATGGGAAATATTAGTAGATGGGTCATCTAATGGAGAAGGTAACGGGATTGGAATTGTTGTGATATCGCCAGAAGGTAATAAAATGGGTTTTTTCCTTCAGATTAGAGTTTGCGTCAACCAATAATGAAACGAAATATGAAGCTATAATACATGCTTTGCGATTCGCAATAGAGATGAAATTGGAAAACGTAAGGATTACCGGTGATTCGCAATTGGCTATTTGCCAAATAAAAGAGGAATATATTACGAATGAACTATCTTTGCAAAAGTACAAGAAACTTGTTGGCCAGCTGTCGGTGCGAATCTGAAAATAACATGGAGACATATATCAAGGAGAAACAATAGACTCATGAGATGCTTTCGCCTTTATATCAAGTATGATGACAGATCCTACCTGCGAGAGATATAAAGATACAAACACTTTTAGCACCGTCAATTAATAAAGAAGAAGAACAAGAAACAAATGTAATGATAATAGAAGATGGAATACAAACGCTGCGAAGAGGATTGGAGAACGAAACTTCATGCATACTTGACAAAAGGGGAAACACCAAGAAATAGATTAGAGGCACACAAATTAAAAAGCCGGGCAACAAATTATGAGTTAAGAGATGGAGTACTATACCGACGATCTTTTAATGGACCTTCATTCGAATGTGTAACAAGGAAGGAAGGAGAAACCATATTGAAGATGTTGCATAAGCGGGGGCGCTGGTAATCATAGTGGTGGAAGATCTTTAGCATATAAAGCAAAAATTCAGGGCTATTACTGGCCGTATATGCATGAGGACGCGAAACAAATATCAAGGCGTTGCGAAGATTGCCAAAGACATGGGAAGAAGATACATGCACTGGGAGCGCAATTGAATTCTTCAACAAGTGTGTGGCCTTTTGGAAAATGGGGCTTAGATATTGTGGGACCATTTCTACCAGGAACAGGACAGAGAAGATATCTAATTGTCGCCACTGATTATTTCACAAAATGGGCAGAGGTGAAAGCGGTACAACACATTCGCGATAAGGATGTTTTTACTTTCATATTTGAGAATATTATATGCAGATTTGGGATTCCAGCACAGTTGGTATCGACAATGGGAAACGATTTGAAGGACAAAATATAGAATTGCCGCTTAATGCATTTCGGATACGATGTGGGAAATCAACTCCTCTATACCCGCGAGCTAATGGCCGAGCGACGACAAATAAAATAATCGCGGACATATTGAAGAAGAAGTTAGAAGGATACAATAAAGGATGGTGCGAACAAGTACCCAATGCGGTATGGGCTTATAATACAACTAGAAGAGAAGCTACGGGCATGTCCCCTTTTTCTTTAACATATGGAGTTGAAGCTGTACTCCCGACAGAAGTTAAGATCCCAACTACAAAGAAAGAAGCTTGGGAGAAAAATCTCAGTGCGGGTAACATTTTAATCAAGTTAGATGAATTAGAAGAGAAAAGAGAGAGAGCACTACAACATATGGAGAATTATCAGCGAAGATTGGCCGGAGAATATAACAATCGTGTCAAGATACGTGAATTTCAGCCGGGAGATCTGGTGCTGAGAGAGACACCAATATATCAGCGTGAAAGCGGTGGCAAATTGGCAAGAAAATGGGATGGACCTTATATCATTAAGGAAATAGTTGGTACAGGGGCATATAGATTAATGGATCCTGAGGGGAGAGATGTAGGACAAAGATTGGATAGACCATGGAATAGGTTATATCTCAAGAAGTATTATCCATAACAGATGGATGAAATGAAATGAATTTGGATGAAATGTTTTTGCGACAGAATGATTGCGAGATTGAATAAAATAAAGAAAGATTATGCGAATATCTCGCAAGCAATACATTGCAAAAAATGAATGATTGAATAAATTAACAAAAATGAATGAGTGAGTGAATGAATGGGACGAACCTTTATGGCGTACACCTTAGTTCGCGAATGATATTTCGCAAGAGGCAAATGTAAGACCTAAAGTGCGTCATATAAGGGGTATCTCTTGACATGGCTCGGGGGAAAGGTTACACCGCTCCGGAACTGAGTCATGGAGATTTGGGGCCCATAAAAGCCTATCCGGGGAGATACCTTGGATTTCAAACTATATATAAATGGTTATACCCTGGTTGGACGCCCGAGGGTCTCTTCCTAGGAGTCAGTGTATGCTCAAGGCGCCGGGGTACACGGTTGAGCCAAGAGTGCCTGGGGCATTTAAAGTGTCTCGGCCATTCTTGGCAAGTCTTGGTATATGATGCACTCGGCCGAATAAAACTCCACTTAGGGTGCGGTCTCGTAACCATAAACCATATAGGTATAAGGGATAAGAGGCTGCAAAACAAATGGTTGTTGTTAAGACCGGATGGGAGGAGCTAGTCTTGTATGGCCGATGTACGCCTCCTTGAAGGGGCAACCGGGGAGAAGATAAGGGCGGCACCCTCCATTAGGGAGCTGATAAGTGTCAAAAGACGCAAAATGTCATGAGACTTTATTTTCGCAAGGAAATTTAGGCTTGTCATATTTGTGCAATGATCCTGTAGAGGTAATAATACGACGCAAGGATAAGGCGAGATCAATGGGTTTTTGCATGAAAATGCAAAAAACGTCCTGCGATTTCGCGCAAAGACGGCAATGTCATGGGATTTTACACTCGCAAGAGTATTTAAGCCTGTCATATTGTCGCAGATAAAATATCCTGCAGAGGCAAAAATACTTAACAAATGATAAGACAAGGTCAATGGGTCATTACATGAAAATGTAATGACGTAAAGATAAGACAAGATCAATGGATTTCTTCATTCGTAAAGACATCCTGCAATCTTGTCGCAATAATGAACTTCAACATAACTAAAGATACAGACATATATACAATTGAGGAAGCGAGTAAGCTTGCTTGATTATGTTCCATCATATAGTTACAAATAATAAAGGATGAAGTCGAGAGATTTCATTACTCGAGATATAATTGGTCAAATCTCTCATTTGAAAATGAATAACAGAGGCAAGTATGGGAATGAATAGGATAAAATCTTGTTATTCATTTCCACATGATGGATTTATGTATTCATAATGATGATCAGAAAACAGTTTTGCAGAGAGAATAGACGAAGATTGTTGATCAGGAATGGTTGACAAGATGAAACCCTTCTCTTGTAATTTCTTTTGAGTATCTACAAAAAGGGGTTTATATGTACGACCAAGTGAAGCCATTGATATAGTATGGGAATGAATGGAGAATTGAAGATTGAGAGAATTGAAGGGGAAGATTACGAGAGCGAAGCGCAAATTGCGGAGGAAAGAAGTTAAAGGAAAGTTGCGAGAGGGAAAGTAAAAGAGAAAAAGAGAAGGGTAAGAAAACTATATATAGAGAAGAGAGAATCCTCGAGAAAACAAATGCATTTAATGCGAGATGGGACGTGAATGGTCAAGAATAAGTGGTTGAAAGAGACGTGTCAAAAAGAGAGTGGAAGAAGAAACACCTGTAATAAATTCCGTACATGAATAAAACGGTTAAAAATGAACAATCGCGAGATGAAAATGAGCAATTGCGGCATTTCAAAATATTAATTCTCATGACATAACAAGACTTCATGAGAGCACTAAAAGAATGACGTAGCGAGATGGTATCGTGATAATTCATGAGGAAAGTATGAGCAACTTGCGAAATTATAGAGTGAACCTGCGAGAATATGAGCTCATAGCATGAGGCAAAGAACATGGAACGAAAGTTTCGCAGGATGGATTTGCAATACTTCTTACATTTAGAGGATTAAATACTTCTTATATTTCTTCAAGAATACTTCATACTTCGTATACTTCGGGATGATACTTTTAAAATTACTTTTTAAAGCTTCGGAATTTCGCAAAAGAATAGAGGCAAGTACGTACTTTTCAAGTCCAATATTCTTTCGCTCGTTCCTTCATCAACAAAAATCAAAGATTACTACAACAACGGATTTTTTCTTAAAGATCGCTCTTCAAGCAATATTCAAGAAAAAGAGGCAAGATGTAGGAGCGCAATATCGCGACAACAATACTTGAGAATAATAAACGACTACATTGCGAAGGCGTCGCGGGTAAGAAATATAAATGACGCAATAGATGACGAAAGCTTAACGTGAGAAAGATGTGAAGACGTGGCGAGATTTAGGAGTGTCGCAAGGAAAAATGTTTATAACACTCGCGACACTTCGCGAGTTATTCCCGAAAATAAAGGACAGCTTAGCTGTCATCCACTGTGTATTACCCTATATAAAGGGTTGAGTTAGTCTCAAGTGAAGAGAGTTCTTTTTGAATTGTTAAGCAAGTCATTAGGAGAGAAAAATCTAGAGTGATTGAAATTTCTTTAGCTCTGTTCTATCTATCCTTGTAAACATTTCAAGAAGATAATCAATAAAAATATATAGTTATTCATCTTCAAATGGATTAGTAAAGTAAATTCTTGTGAGGGGTGTATTGTGGGATTTCCTGCAACTACAAGTATGGGACGGCTATCAGCACCCATGGGTGTTTTTAGCAATTTTCATTAAACTCCAACTAGTTTCCCCTTATCTTTGACCCGGGCTCCGAGTATCGCTCGCCTGTGAAATGACCAAATTCTGCTCCTTGCTCAAAGTGATTTATTTCTCTTTCTTTTGCTCATAATGACTCCATTGCACCTGATAAACTCAAAAGTAAACATAAGATACATAATTTACAAGAAAACTCGCAAAGAAAGCATAAAGACTAGATATAAAATTAGGTGTTTTACGACACCTATCAGTATATCAAGTTTGGTTAACACATTTTAGCTCCAAAACTCGAAGATGCTTGACTAGATTACTAGAGTCAACTTCATAAAAATAGACTAGAACATTAGAAATGCTAAGACTGAAAAAGCGGGGGTATAACAACCACACTCAATAATTCGTTCGGAAATCTTTATGGACTGAACTCCAATACAGTTCCGAGAGCACCAACTTAAAAGTGTGACTCAATCAAGAAATATATCAAAGAGCCTTGTCTCTCTTTCTCAATACAATCAGCAAATCGAACTGACAGAAATCCGTGAGCCTGATTGATATGAGAAATAACTTGGACGGTACCAAAAACCAATGCCCAAGTGTCAATAAAGTTCTATCCAACAATCGAGGTCGTATTTATCAACTGATTGAACTACGCACAACATGTGATATTTCAATTATATAAACAAATATAATGCGGAAAAGAAATAACACAGGCACCAAATTTTTTGTTAACGAGGAAACCGCAAATGCAGAAAAACCCCGGGACCTAGTCCAGCTTTGAACGCCACACTGTATTAAGCCGCTACAGACACTAGCCTACTACAAGTTAACTTCGGACTGGAATTTAGTTGAGCCCTAACCAAGTTTCACGCCGATTAAGTTATAGTAGCGTTCCTTATGCCTCTATAACCACGTCGGATTCTGCGCACTTGATTCCCTTAGCCGATCTCACCCAAAACTAAGAGTTGCCACAACCCAAATTCGAAGACTTATAAATAAATTTGTCACCCACAGATATGCCTATCCTTCATTCTTTTTATTCCGTCTTTTGATACAAATATCAAGGTGAACGAGAATCAACTAATGCCCCGGACTTGTACTCCCAAAGAGCAGCCTAGAAATATCAGTCACCTCACGATAACTCAACTGATTAACAGAAAAAGTTATTGTGGAATCACAAGAGTCTGAGATGAATAACTATTGTGATTAATTTTTATATCTTACCTATCGGAGATAAATCTTGAGTAAATCTTAGAGAAGACAAAACTTAATACGATATAAAAAGTAAGATCAGAATACGCAACTACAAAGAAAATAGTTGGATCTGGCTTCACGAATCCCAAATGAAGTCTTCAAGTCGTTAACCTAATAATGGTTTTGGAAAAACCTAGGTTAAAGGAGAATCAACTCTAGTTTGCAACAAGAACACAGAGAAGTGCCGGAATTAGGTTTTCCAGTTGCTAGAGTTCTCCTTATATAGCCTTTCAAATTAGGGTTGCTTACAATCAAATCTAAGATAGCTTAGTAACAAAGCATTCAATATTCACCGTTAGATGAACTTCTGATTTAAGATTCAAGCTAAGTCTGCTTAGAAATTAAGCAATCAATCTCCACCGTTAGATGGTCTTAGCTTGTACACACAAATTATATATATTTATATCTAGATATGGGTAACCGTACCTAAACGTGTATATTGGGTTGGCTCAATAACAGTTAACCGAAGTTAGCCATATGAACACTTTTAACTTAAATATATCCATCTAACACTTCTAGATCAAATATGATGATCAATCAATCATGATTGATAATCAAATGAATTTAATTTTGTTTTAATTAGAGTTGTTCAATTGTTTACTATCTCATAGAAATATACACGAACAAATTGAAACGAAATCGGATTGATTCGTAATCGTACAAAGTACTTATACAAGAATCAATTCATGAACATTAAGCCACGGTTCGCAAAGTTAATTTGCAGTCCTTAAATCATAAATGTTTTAGTTCATGAGTATGAGAATCATACATAACTGATTTTAGAACTTAACCATTGTGTTCGTAAACTGGGTACGCGAACAGCAGCTCCGGACCTTGGCCTAGTCAAGTCGTTCGCAAACCCGGTTCGCAAACAACTGTTCTGGACCCAACTCAGGTAAACCTGTTCGCGTACTAGGTATGCAAACAAGAGTTCCGGACCTTCTCAAGTAAATCCGTTTGCATACTAGGTACGCAAACAAGAGTTCCGGACCTGAAACATCACAATACAGTTTGCATACTGGATATGCATACCGTTTTGTATCCAGACATGGGTAATTGTTCTAAACTCTCATTTCAATTATTGAAACATCCTTAGAATATGACAACGGTAATCTCACACATACCATTATCATCAAGTAATTTTCAAGTGATTGAATGATCAATACGAAACTTCCCGAGCTAACATCAAATGATTGTCTCACACAAATCATATAAGATGTTCAAAGTAATTTTCACATGATCATCTTCTGACTTAATATTTAGTTTCCAACTAATAAATTGTCTCCAACTAAACTCTTCAAGAATACGATGAACATAGCTAAAGCAAAAAGCTTCCAATACGTATTTCGAGAAATAGATAAGCGAGATAATCAAATGTGTATAATGTAAAAGTTTATATAGCTATACGACTTAGTCTTATTAGAAGATAAAATAGAATAGACTTTTGAGTGAGATAATTTTTAGTCTCCACATACCTTTTGTTGATGAAGTTCCTCCAAGCTCCTCAGTAGATCTTCGTCTTCAATTGGTAATCGTCGTGAAGTCTAAAGCTCAACTACACATTCTATCCTAATCTGAGACATAGCTATAAGTAGACTATAAATCAAGTATATAGTTTTGATGAACTAAACTTGACAAACAAGCTTGAGATAGCAACGCTTGCGAGTTCGACCGAGCAGTGCTCTAACAGAAACAGGACCGTGTTACAATGAAGAACCTAAGGATGTATTGGCATCAACGCATACATTATCCTTCTGTTCGAGATTAGTAATACCGACTTGACCTGTTTTCATTTCTATCTACGTTTCTTTCAAATCGTTTAGATTGAAAATATAGCGTAAGAATGATATTTATGTATCTCTAGTATATGTTTCTTGATTATTCTTTTATGATCAAAGTGTCAAGGAAGTATATACTAGTTGTTTTATACAAATTTTGTATATTAGATTACAGAGTATAACGTTTATCTTTTATCCTTGGATCAAAGTGTCAAGGAAGTAAATGCGGCATAACGGTATCTTCTTTACTAGTTAGTGTGTTGATCTTTGGTTGATTACATGCCTAGAAAACTATGTTTAACTACATGAGCTTAAGGAAGTCGAACTGCAAAACTTGTTTCGTAGTTAAAAGGAATAAAAGGATATATTCTAGGATTGATCCTTTAAACAAGGATCTATACTAGGACCGGTTCCATGGATCTATAGCAGGACTCATCCCTTACATGGGAATATATAATGAGATCGATCCCTAATGATAACCATTTAAATGTATTTTCCGATACGCCAATAATCTTAGGGTCTTGTTAGCTATCGGAAATCGGGTTTGGTTATTATGAAAAAGTGGGGGTCTAACAACCACACCCAATATTTCGTTTGGGCAATCTGTATGGACTAACTCCAATATAATTCCAAGAGAATCAACTAGACAGACAGACTCAATCAAGGAAAATATATCCAAGAGTTATATCTCTGTTTCTCAATGTAATCAACAAATCAAACAGATAGAAATCCGTTAGCCTGATTATTATGAGAAAAAACTTGAACGGTACCAAAGACCAATGTTCAAGTGTCAATCAATTTCAATAAACAACCAAAGGTTGGATTTACCAATTGATTGAACTACACACAACCTGTGATGTTTCAATTATATAGAAAATATAATGCGGAAAATAAATAACACAGACACCGGAAGTTTTGTTAACGAGGAAACCGCAAATGCAGAAAAACCCTGGGACCTAGTCCAGAATTGAATACTCTCAGAATTAAGCCGTTATACAAAATCTAAACCAACTTCGTATAGTTGAGACCAAGCAACTAACCCTAGTTCACTTAGTTTCTTCAGTATCCCTGCGCTTCCGACATTTAATAAGTGTACGCACTGGAACAATTCCTTTTGATCGTATTCCAAACAGTAAAGGAACAACAAATCTTTTTGGTAACAACTCTCTTGATTCTTTTCAGATAAATATATCTCAAGTCATATGTAAAGGCTCTTCCGCTTTAAACTAATAAACTCCTTAGCCTGGTTGGATCAATCCAATCTTTATTACCTAAGTAATAAGATTCGAATTTGTAACAATCAAAATAGAACTCAAGAGAACTATTAGGTGTTACCGATCTCACGCAACTAATCAATCGAATAAATCTGATTCTAGTTGGATCTCAGGCGATCTAGGTTTGTGCTACACAAAGATATGAGAAACCAATAAGAAATCTTCTTTGTCTTCAAATCTTCTTTAATCTTCAATTAAACCTGAAAAAAGCGGGGGTACAACAACCATACCTAATATTTTGCTTAGCAATCTGTATGGACAAACTCCAATATAATTCCAAGAGAATCAACTAGACAGTCAAACTCAATTAATGAAAATATATCTAAGAGTTTGTATCTCTATTTCACAATGTAATCAACAAATCAAACATATAGAAATTCGTGATCCTGATTATTATGTGAAACAACTTGAACGGTACCAAAGACCAATGTTCAAGTGTCAATCAATATAATCAACAACCAAAGGTTGGATTTTCTAATTGATTGAACTACGCACAACCTTTGATATTTCAATTATATAACAAAATATAATGTGGAAAAGAAATAACACAGACACCAGAAATTTTGTTAACGAGGAAACCGCAAATTCAGAAAAACCCCGGGACCTAGTCCATATTTGAACACCACACTGTATTAAGCCGCTACAGACACTAGCCTACTCCAAGTTAACTTCGGACTGGAATATAGTTGAGCCCTAACCAATCTCACACTGATCAAGGTACAGTTGCGCTCCTTACGTCTCTGAATCCCAGCAGGACTCTACGCACTTGATTCCCTTAGCTGATCTCACCCACAACTAAGAGTTGTACGACCCAAAGTCGAAGACTTGATAAACCAATCTGTATAAAACAGAAAAGTCTATTGTATAGATAAATCTGTCTCCCACATATAAACCTATGAGTTTTGTTCCGTCTTTTGATAAATCAAGGTGAATAAGAACCAATTGATATACCTGACTTATATTCCCGAAGAACATCCTAGAAATATCAATCACCTCACAATAATCTTAATCGTATGGTAGCGAAATAAGATATTGTGGAATCACAAATGATGAGACGAATATGTTTGTGATTACTTTTTATCTTGCCTATCGGAGAATAAATCTCGAGCCAATATTAAAGAAGATAGTAATCAATCACGATAGAAACATCAAGATCAGATCAAGCAACTATAGAGAATATAGTTGGGCCTGGATTCACAATCCCAATGAAGTCTTCAAGTCGTTAACCTACAGGGTTTCGTGAAAAACCTAAGGTTAAAGGAGAATCGACTCTAGTCGCAACTAGTATCACACATGAGGTGTGGGGATAAGGTTTCCCAGTTGTTAGAGTTCTCCTTTATATAGTCTTCAAATCAGGGTTTGCAATTAATGTTACCTTGGTAACAAAGCATTTAATATTCACCGTTAGATGAAAACCTGATTAGACTCAAGCTAATATCTTTCAACCGTTAGATCGAACTTAGCTTGTTACACACAAATGAAATGTACCTTCATTTAGGTTTGAGTAACCATACCTAAATGTGTACACCTTGTTGGCTCAACAATAGTTAACCTAAGTTATTCATATGAACACTTTCATATCAACCTCATTCATCCTAACCATAACTAGTTCAAATTACTCAAATGAAACTAGTTCTAGAGTTATTCAATTGTTTAAATTCTCATAGAAGTATACAAGATACAATTGAAGCAAAATCGTTTTGGATTCACATGAATCAAGTCATGAACATTATAGCCACGGTTTTCAAAAGATTGCATTCCTTATTACATAAATGTATTAGTTCATGAACAAACCGATTTTAGAACATCATCTACTTAGGTATGCGAAAGGGTATGCGTACATAAGTAGCCAGACCAAGTTTGGGTTTCGCCAGTACGCGAACTGGTACACATACCATCTAAACTCAGCAGAAATTCCCGGACCTGAACCTTACGCCAGTACGCGTACTGATTTGCATACCAGGTTCCCGGACTTTCTCAAAATCAGTACGCATACGTGTACGCATACCATGGTTCCCGGACATGGATTACATATATGCAAGCACGCATACTATGCTTAAATCCAATTGTTCTAAGTTCTCATTTCAACCATTGAAACATTCTCGGAAGACGGGAATATCTGTCTCACACAAACTATTAGCTTCAAAGCAATTTTCAAGTGATCGAATGATCAATACGAAACATTCCGAGTCTACACCAAATGACTGACTCACACAAATCATGTAGGATGTTACCAGGCGATTTTCACATGATCATCTTTTGACTTTCGTCAAGAATATAAGATGAACTTGGTTAAAACGAAAGCTTACCAACACATATTTCGAGAAATATATAAGCGAGTTAAACTCAGCTCGAAATATCAAATGTGTATACATGAATTCTATATAGCTATACGACTTTTGTCTCAAATAGGAGATAAAATAGATAGAATTTTGAGTGATAGATGAGTTCAAGTCTCCACATACCTTTTGTTGATGAAGTTCCACAAGATCCCTTTAGTAGTTCTTCGTCTTCAATCGATGAACGCCGTGAAGTCTAATGCTCAACTACACTTTTTATCCTAATCCGAGACTTAGCTATAAGTAGACTAGAAATCAAGAGACTTACAGTTTTGAAAACTAAACTTGACAACAAGCTTGAGATAGCAATGCTTGCGAGTTCGACCGAGCAGTGCTCTAACAAAACCTGCACAACACCACTTGAATCTCTTGTGATCAATCACGCACAGAATGGAGTCTGTTAACGATGGATTATCACAATATGTCTTTAGATCTACAAACAGTTCCAAAGATCTCGTCGACACTTCGATCTAGTTTGAGTGAATCTTATATCAGAAGAGAAGATTCTCAAAAATAAACAAACTAGGTGCAATCAAAGTTCAACAACCATTAGTCAATCAAATCAATCGAAAACTAATACACTGCAATTATCTAGTTTCCCAGCAACGGTACTCGTAGAGCTTCTTGATCCCATAGAAGTCTTTAAACGAGCGGTCGTAAGAGATTTCGCCTAATTAGGGTACTTTCCTTTTCGGATATACGGTTCCACCAGAAACAACAAAAAGATGAAGTTTGCCTGGCTCTTAGGATAGTTTGCTAGAAATGCAAACTTAGGTATTTATCGACCAAGGAATTTCCAAAACCGAAAGTATTCTCAAGATACGCAATAAATGCCCATTCGGTTTTCAAAATTCCTGTAAATGCTTTTTTCCAATATCTTTTCGAAATCTCTCAATAGAAAATCTCCAATTAGTAAATGCACATTACTAATTTTTATTCTCTAGAGATATGCATTTAATTGCTGGTAATTAAAGCATATAAAACTAACAACCTTAATTAAAAGATTCTTAATTTATTTCAGACCGGGATCTCCTTGAGTAATTAAGGAATATCTTTGAACAATAAAAGATAAGAGTTACTGCTCGTGTTCAAATTATGTTGACATCTTTTCTTTGTAAATCATCTTTCATATTTACAATCTTGGAATCGATTATACCACACTTCAAAACAAGTTTAGAATTGGTTCGTCTATATTCCAAGACAACTATGTGATTGATCAAATATCAAATCACATTCATAGGTTCAATCGGTTCTAACAATCAGTAGGATTGGTTATACCTTAATATGGAACACTTGTGATCGGTCACACAAGTTACCAGGACCGGTTACATCAGTTACCAGGATCGGTTACGTCAATTACCAGGACCGGTTACCATATTCTCATGGTATTGCTTGTGATCGGTCACACCAGTCACTAGGATCGGTTACACCAATTACTAGGACCGGTTACACCAATTACAAGGATCGATTACACAACTCTTTTGTGATCGGTCACACCAATTACTAGGATCGGTCACACCAATTACAAATATCGATCATACCATCTCAGGTGATTACTTAAGATCGGTTACACTAATTAATCAAAACTAGTCATACCAAATCATAAGTCAAGCATTGTGATTAGTTATTCCAAGATACATAACAAGTTACGATCGGTTCTACAATCTCACACATATTGGTAATCCAAAGATATGCAATGATAACAATACCAATAAGCCTAGTGATTTCCCTTTCGATTCATAAAATAAGTTCATGAATGTACTTCCTTTAAACAAATATAAAACATTGTTTACTAGGATGAAATCTTCACCTTTACCCATACACATAACCATAATAGCATTCATAAGATTAATTATGTCGATGTCATATCTACGAAGTTCAAAAGATAAGCGTTTAATACTATGATCATATGATCATGTCTCACTACTAGAGTAAAATATTCATTCACAGCTTCACAGCTTATGTTTTCAATATAACACGACTTGAAAGATACGTTAGGAATGAAACAGTTTAAGTCAATATTACTAATCTCAAGAGGAAGGATGATGTCGTCGTTGTAGCTCGTTACTTCTTCACGTTCTTCAGGTCTTCGAGTAATACTTGTGTGTCTCATATTCCTAAACTTTCTAGTCTAACCTATACGAAGTTGTCTCTAGTACATAATCAAGCGACTCTTAGATGAGTTTTGATTCACTAAAATATGACAACCAAACTTGACATGCCAACACTTGGTGGGTTCAACCGAACTATGCTCTAACACACAGTGTAAAGTGCGATATTTTAGGATCTTGGCCAGCTCCGTGACATAACCATTATAACTTGAAGGGCTACGTCCAATCAATGACCCAAAAGGGATCTAATCTTTGCTCATACTCCTCTCATGATAACTTAGCTCCATTCTTAATCCAACTTGTCTATCCTAGTTGAAACATGAATCTCATTTTAATAGTTATGGCCAAATTGAGGCCAAACCCTAATTGTCGGTCATGGCCTATTCACATCATTTATATGCCATACTCGGCTAGTATCGAGTCATAGCCAAATGTGCATTAGCTCAACCCATCTTAAAGGCCATAGACAGGCTACAATGTCGTGCACATGTTATAAAAGTCTACGTCTAGGATGAGATCTGATAATTTCGGTGCGGAAGCATGAGGCATGGCGCGCCACTTCTAAGGCCACAACTTACCTAGCGCCATCGCAGGCCCACAACATGCCACACGCCTCCTTGGGTGTAAAGTACACCACAAAAGCTCCCCTTGATTGTGGATTAACTTATTTAGCTCGTGGCTAAGTAATGGCCTGATAATTTCTCTCTTATTAGTCGCGGCCAAGACAAAATACACTAAGCTGCTATAAAACCGTAGCTTACCAAGCCAAGCGCTAGCGCCATTCAAAGACCACAGCGCGCCAAACATTAATATGGCACTAAACCGCTGTGTCATTTCACGCAAATATCTCCCACTAGATCTAATTTTAGTTGTGGCAGCTAAGGTCAAGGCCATTGAGCCATGTTGATGGTGGATTTTCGACAAAGGTCAAAATCATAAAATCATGATACTGCATGTTTCTGACCCGGATTCAGGAACGCATGTGACGATTCATATTTTACGATCCGTGAACCGTTTCACGATCTCTGATCGAGTTCCTCTCAAAGTCATGATGAATATGTTTCTCGAAAGGCCTCCCACTAGCTGAGCGTTCGATGCTACGCATTTCATTTGCCCCCTATGTAGAATAACATGATTGGGCGGTCCTCTGGACATAATTGTTTGTCGGAGGGCTTAACGCCTTCAAGACGTCGGCGATACTCGTTGTTCCCTGACTACATAGAGAGACCCCCCTCTACATAGAAGAACGATTGGGAGGTTCTCTGGACATAATTGTTTTTAGGAGGGCTTAACGCCTTCAGGACGTCGGCGATACTCGCTATTCCCTGACTATGTAGAGAGACAGTGTATAGATTTAGACGGCTTGCTGGACATAATTGTTTGTTGGAGGGCTAAACGCCTCCAGGACACCAACGCTGCACGTTGTTTCCTGACTATGCACTTTTCAAAACGAGTATGATGCTTCAACTATCTCATATCTCGATTCTACAATAAATTAATTCTACCGTGACATTCACCGATTGAATTCCTAGAAAACAATCTATTTTATCTCATTACTCCGTTCCATGGCTGATCCCTGGCTGATTCCATGGATTAGTGATAGATAACCATCTTATCTCATTACTACGTTCCTTGAATTCCCCGGATGGATTCATGGATTAGTAATAGATATACAATTCATTTATTACTCCGTTTCATAAATCATTCTCCACTGAATTTCATGAATCAGTAATAAATATCCAACAATCGGGCATCTGGACTATCACCGAGTAAGCCCCAATAAAATGGTGCAAGTGTACTCAACAATGATGCATGAACGAGCACCCAAATTGCACGAACGAGCATTCGAAAAATATGTACAAACGAGGAATCCTACACAAAATAGGAGAGAGGAAATAATAATAATAAAAATAGAAAAAAGGCGCCTAGGGACCGGGCCCATCGGTCGGCCGACCATGTCGCCGTGGACGGTCCCCCACGCCTCTTCCTTTATTTTTCTTATTTTATTTATTTTCATGAACTCATGAAAACTCCTCCATTCAAGCAACTTTCCTTGTTTGAACAAAACTCACGGTTTCATGAAAAATAATAAAATAGGGAAGGTGTCACGGGACCGGGCTACCTAGCCAGTCGGCCATGCCCTAGCCGTGGATGATCCCACACCTTGCAATCCCTTGTTTTCATAATTATTATTTCCCTCATTTCATGAAACTCCTCCATTTGAGCAAAAAACCATGTTTTCTTCATATTTTCTCAAATATTGCTCAAACCATGAAAAAGCCAAAAAGCCAAATGGTCACATGACCGACTAGGTTATTCACGGAAAATATTAAAATATTATTATTTCAATATTCTCAAGACATTGATCAAACGAGCAAAGTCCAACTTGCTCATTCGAGCAAAAATCAAGAATTTCAGTCAAAGATCGAACTCTTCTGAAAATTCAAGATATTGCTCAAACACACACCAGAAAGTGCCAAAACTCTCAGGACTGAGACACGAACATGATGGTGGCATGGTAATGTTTCCTTGACCGACCAAGGCTGGCCCTAAGGCTTCCTTATACACACATCTTTATAATTTTGACCTAATTTGCTCAATTGCTCATATTGGGTCCAAACTCTTTCCAACCAACTTGGAATTTGCTCAATTGACCATCAGCTGGTCCCACATCACCAAGGGCCGGTTCTATGATCCCTTGTCCGGTCACTCACTCCTCCATAATTAGGTTTTATCACCTAATGCTCAAACGAGCACTATTCTAATAAATGGTCAACACCAGCATTTGATCATTCTTTCACCAACCGGTCAACTAAGGACTCTGGTGCACGCTCACTCGAGCACTTGGGCATCACATGGTCGTCCATCATCCCATGTGGTTGGTCCCTCCTACACTCAGTGACCTATTTTCAGCAATTCATCAATTGACGAACAATTGATCAAAACTTAGGGTTTCGAACAAACGCTCCACAAATCATTATTCTGAGCAAGTTCAAACACTAATAAATTTATGTTGATCCAGTAATCAACATTCAGATTAATTACATAATATTTGGTAGGCTACCAATATTTTAATTAATATTTTATTGGGTCACTTACCAGTAATTCATCTAATTGAGCAATACTTGCTCAGTTGCTCGAATATTGATCCAACTATCAATATTCAGTATGTTAGAGCATTTCTCGGTCAAACTCGCATGTGTTGCTATCTCAAGCATGTTTGTCAATGTTAATGATCAAAACTATAAGTCTTGATTTCTAGCCTATTTGTAGATGTCTCGGACTAAGACATAGATAGTGTAGTTGAGCTTAAATCTCTCGACGTTCATCTCTTGAAGACGAAGAACTACTAAGGGGAGCTTCTGGAACTTCTTCGACAAAAGGTATGTGGAGACTTGAACTTATCTATCGCTTGGAAAGTCTATTTCTTACGATATAGTTTTCTTTATACACATTTGAGATTTCGAGCTGAGTATATCTCGCTTACATATTTCTCGAAATATGTGTTAGTAATCTTTCGCTTCGACCAGGTTCATCTTATATCATGAGAAAATTGCCGAGTAACATCTTAAATGGTTTGTGTGATACAATCATTTGGTGTAAGACTTGGAAGGTTTCAATAATGATTATTTCAATATCTTGAAAATTGCTTTGATGCTAATAGTGTGTCAAAACGGCTGTTGACATTATAGAAGAATGTTTCGATGATTGAAATAAAGAGTTGATGATGTAACCATCTTTGGATATAAGCATATATAGTGTGTTTGCACATTAATTTATAAGTCCATAAACCGGAAGCCAAGAGTATGCATATGTGTGTATACGAAATTGGTAGAGGAGACAGGTTAAGTATGCGTACATACGCATACTGGCGGAAGTTCTCAAACCGAGAATTTCTGCTGAGTTCGGGTTTTGTAAAACTCACAAACCAGTCACCTTAAGTATGCGTACACGTACGCATACTGGTGGAATTTTTTGAACCGAAAATTTCTGCTGAGTTTGAAAACTTTACAAACTCAAAAACCGGTTGCTTAAGTACGCATACTTAAGCTGGTTACTTTGTCAAATCGGTCAAGTCCATGAACTTAAATATTTAAATCATAAGAAATGCAATCTTTGCAAACCGTGGCTATAATGTTCATGATTGATTCAATTGAATCAAACCGATTTGATTTCAATTGTGTTTTTTAAACAATTGAACAACTCTTAACTAGTTTCATTTGAGTCATTTGAACTAGTTATGGTTAAGATGAATAAGGTTGATATGAGAGTAATCATATGGCTAACCTCGGTTAATTATTTTTGAACCAACCTGTTGTACATTTAGGTACGGCTACATAAACCTAAATGAGGGTACATTTCATTTGTGTGTAATAAGCTAAGTTCGATCTAACGGTTGAAAGATATTAGCTTGGTTGAATCAGGTTTTTCATCTAACTGTGAATATTGAATGCTTTGTTACCAAGGTAACTTGGATTGCAAACCCTAATTTGAAAACTATATAAAGGAGAACTCTAGCAACTGGGAAACCTAATCCCCACACCTCTTGTGTGCTACTAGTTGCATAACTAGAGTCGATTCTCCTTTAACCTTAGGTTTCTTCTCGAGACCATGTAGGTTAACGACTTGAAGACTTCATTGGGATTGTGAAGCCAAACCCAACTATTATCTTTGTAGTTGCGTGATCTGATCTTGCTGTTTCTATCGTGATTGAGTGCAATTGAAATAATTGGCTCGAGATTTTATATCTCCGTTAGGCAAGATAGAAAAGTAATCACAAACAAACTTCGTCTCATCGTTTGTGATTCCACAATAACTTGTTTCGCTAGTCGATTAAGTTTATTGTGAGGTGATTGATAATACTTAGCTGTTCTTCGGGAATATAAGTCTGGTTTATCAATTGGTTCATGTTTCACCTTGATTTATCAAAAGACGGAACAAAAACTCTTGGGTATTTTTGTGGGAGACAGATTTATTCAATCATATAGACTTTTCTGTGTGAGACAGATTTGTCTATCAAGTCTTCGACTTTGGGTCGTAGCAACTCTTAGTTGTGGGTGAGATCAGCTAAGGGAATCAAGTGCGCAGTATCCTGCTGGGATCAGAGACGTAAGGATCGCAAATGTACCTTGAATCAGTGTGAGATTGATTAGGGTTCAACTACAGTCCAGTCCAAAGTTAATTGGTAGTAGGCTAGTGTATGTAGCGGCTTAATACGGTGTGTTGTTCAATCTGGACTAGGTCCCGAGGTTTTTCTGCATTTGCGGTTTCCTCGTTAACAAAATTCTGGTGTCTGTGTTATTTCTATTTCGCATTATATTTTGTTATATAATTGAAATATCACAGGTTGTGCGTTAAGATCAATCAATTAGAATATCCAATATTTGGTTGTTGATTTACATTGATTGACACTTGAACATTGGTCTTTGGTACCGTTCAAGTAACTCCTCTTATATTCAATCGGGCTCGCAAATTTCTATTTGCTGATTGCGGATTGAATTAAGAGTTAGAGATATTAAACTCTTTGATATACTTTAATCTAGATTGAGTCTGACTGTCTAGTTGATTCTCTAGAAAGTGTATTGGAGTAAGTCCTCTCAGATTGCCAAAATAATTGTTGGGTGTGGTTGTTAGACCCCCGCATTTTCAATTGGTATCAGAGCAGGCAAACACATTAAAGACCTCATAAGTCTGTGTTTGTTGCGATCCGAGGATGGACGATATAGTCTCTGATAAACGCATCTCCAGAAATAAAAGTTTTGTTTCCTTAAAGACTATTGAAGAGAGATTTGTTAATCTCAAATATAGAAGAACCTTGTGTTCAAAGGAAACAGACAAACATTGACAAGTGTTTTACTGATTACCTTACCGAAGAGTCTATCTCTGAAGGTGAAAGGAATGCAGCCAAAGAGAGTAATGTGATTCTAAAACTTGTTGGAATCCAGGCTGATAATGTCAACCGGTTGAAACACAATGTTAATGTCCTTGTTGGTATGATGAGTGAGCACGACTCTTGTTTAAAGATCCTTCAAGAAGTAAATCTCAAAAAGGATGCTTTGAAAATTTAACATCTCTTAAGTAAACTCTCAATTCAAGAGTGTTCAAAAGAGTCCTACATACCAACTGCTTCTGATTTAAATATAAGAGAATTAGGTTCAAAAGAAAAACCGAAAAACCCTCATGTTGAAAAAAGATGTGCTTGTATCTTCTCCTAGTCAAGGAAAACCCACATCACAAAAAAAGAAGAATTCTCTCAATAGTGGTGTTAAGACTGTTTTATCTAATCACTCAGGTGATCAGAAAGTGTGTCTCTTTTGTGATTCAAAAGGACCAAGTAAACAAAAGAGGAACTCTAGGTTGAATGACAATTTTATTATTCGTCTTCAACACACCTTAGATTTAATTCTCAAAGGTGTAACTGACATTCGTATGTCTAAACCAATTGGTTTTAGTACTCACCCTGTGTACCCCACCAGGAAAGTCAGTTCAATGTGTTCCTCAAATGTTCAAACACATAACAGTCTTCCTAAGCCATTTCGACGAAGAAGAAGAACTTGTGGATATTCTTCTGTCATGAAGGGAGATTACATTGTTCATGATGTGAAAAAGGTACCAGAAGAAGAAAGCAAAATTGAAGGTATGAAAGACAACTTAAAGACGATAATTGAAGAATATAAAAAAATTATCAACAGGCTTTCAATTCCTCGGCCTAAATTCTTCGGTAAGAATCAAAACTATGTGTCATATTATGATGATAGTAAATTTTATGATAACTTTTCACATCGTAATGGTGTTCCTCCAAAGATCAGGAATAAGAGGTTTAACCAGAAACAATGTTCATTTAATGAGCTCAAGGATCATACTGGTGTTAATTAATCACAAGGTTGAAACCTCACTCTCCTTAAAAATCCTGACATAGTGAGATGTATTCAGGTATACGGATGGCAAAATTTGGTTCTCTGATTGTCTATGCTACTTTCTTATCGTTCTTAGTTGGATAATCATTGTCAAACAATTCTACTGAAGTATTGTGTGTTGTTGTATTGATAATCTTAAAAAATTATTGCTAGGACAAAATTGCTACTCTTAGTGTAAAAATTGTCTGATATAAATACAATTTTTTAGCTAAGATTTGTGAGTTTTCTCACATAGGTAGACATCTTTAGCAAACAGTTGCATCTCTTGAGTACCTCTCCTTTTGAGTTGTTTAATGGGCAATATTCGAGTTCATACAAGTATCCTTGCTGGTGTTACGAACCGACTTTGGAAACCCTATTTCTGGGTTCCTGTGGATTCCTTTATATATCAAACCCTGTTTTGAAAAGTACGCATACTCTGGCTGCGTCTTCATCAAGAATGGCTTCACCGTCTGGTTTTGGTAGTTTTCCAAGAGGATTTCTTGATAAGGGTTTGGATCTCAAAGAAGAGGTGAAAGGGACTCTGGTAGAAGTTGATGACACATCCCCTCAAACTCCTGACAACTTCTCAGATTTTGAGGATGATGAAGAGATTTCTAATGAAGTTGTCCAAAAATTTATTGAAAAGTTTAACGATGCAAAGATTTCTCTTGTTAACAATCTAAAAGAGCTAGATGGGTTAAGAACTGAATTGATAAAAGTCAATTCCGAACTCGCTCTAATGAAGACACGTCTTAAGGATCGTCTCAATATCGTTTATGAAGATGTTGTCAATTCTGTCTGTCACAAGCTTGAAGGTCTCGGAACCAGTGAAGCTTCCGTACCGGAACTCTAATTGTCACTTGTGATTACTCTTAGAGTTTGTTTTGGTTATGTCTAGTAAATCTTCTTTTTGTGTTTTTAGAAGAATAACTATGGTTTGGAATAGCCATTATTGTGAGTACACATAGCTATGTCCAACGATTTTCATCTTCATTGTTTTTAGATTTATTTATTTAAATTCTAAAATATTTGTTTTGGAAGATGATTTTTGCAATTTTAATCTTTATGATTTTATATATTGCAAATTGGTATGGGATATGTTGTTTACGTCCGTGAACCTGTGACTATCCCATACTTGTTCAAAAGTTATCTCTATTATGTCGATATTAATGTATTGATGGAGGATAGAATAAACTTTTGACATTTAAAAAGTTAAAGCCTTGTATGTCATGTTTTGATAAAAAGAAAGGATAAAGCTTTTGTTTACAAGGATTAAGTCTATTATATGTCATTGTGCAAATAGTGATGGAAAATAGAATGAATCCTTGTCTATTCCGCAGTATTTGGTCGTTCTCCGATCCACAATCTTTTTGTGCATATATTGTGTTGTTCCATAAGGTTTCTTATGTTGAGCACAATCAACTGAGTTGATTATTCGCTTGATTAACTTAGTTGTTGCTCCGTGAGGTTCCCTATGTCGAACATGATCAACTAAATTAATCATTCTCTTTTGGTTATTTTAGTTGTTGCTCCGTAAGTTCCCTTATGTCGAGCATGACCAATTAAATTGATCGTGTTTTGTGGTTAATTTGGTTGTGTATTCCAATTGAATTAATCAAGGGTTCTCTTGTGATTAATTTGGTTGTTATTTTTCGATTGAACTAACTATGGGTTATCTTGTGGTTATTTCGATTGAATATTTTTGGATACAAATTCATGTTTTCATGTGATTTGTTTGTCCGAAAGAAATCCTTCTTTTCTTGTGAAAGTAAGGTCGCCTTTGTTGTTCCTTCAGGGATGACATTTTATGGGGGAGAGTTCATTTTGAACTTGTGCTTAATTGCCAAATCTTTGTGGGGAGTGCGGTTGTGCAATTTTAGGGGTTATTTTGTATCTTCATAACTCCTTGATGAATGCATTTAGCTTCGGCTTTATGATTGCATCTAAATTTGTTGGTATGTTAATACACCTTTTGGTCATGATGTATCTTCGTGGAAATTTCATTAGGATCCCACTAATTTTCGTACCTTTGCCAATTTTTTGACAAAAAGGGGGAGAATTAATGTGTAGTTCACACTACAAATACATATGGTTTATGATGAGTGCCAAATATTGCATATTTCTACACCTTTTTATTGGCATTTAACTCATCTTTTGTGCTCAGAAATCAGATATTATGTATTTTCTTTGTTTTCAAGAATAAGTATTTGTACTAATTAATTTTGTGTTTTTAGGTAGTAAATAAAGTTCGGAGAAATTGAGGAGCCAAAAGAGCAGAGAATTGGAGGCAAGCGTCTATGGAGCAGAAATCCAAAGCCCGCGCGCGCATCAGTTGCAACCCAACAAGAGGCAACCCAACTTACAAAACATGGGCTTGAGCAGTCCAAGACCCGACCCACGACCCGGATCCAAGCCCGTCTCTTCTGAGCCGTTAGATTTGATCCATTTTCATCCTACGGCCGCATCATCCCACGCATCGGTTTCCCTAGATCCAACGGTCGCTCCACCCATCTCATCACCTCTCGCTGCTCCCGTTCCACAACAAAATCACCTATACCTTACCCATCGAACCAAACACCCATTTCTCATTTCCCTTTCTCTTTCTCCCCCGACAGTTTCAGAGAAAACCATTCTCTTCCCCCCCGACCATGGCAGAGCCACCATCACCTTCACCGTCTTCGCCCGACACCACAACCACCAACAACAACAGCGCCAGTAGCCGCATGCTCCGCCACCCCTAATTCTACCCATCTCACCTTTAGCTTCTTCCATAACCTAGAAGCTAGGGTTGAGATAGCTGGAATTCTAGGGTTTTCTCCAACAGCTCTTGCATGGCTACCAGAGCCGAATTAGCAGAGGAAAGAGGTTTGGGTCTCTCTTGAATTGTCTCTGCTCGAGTGATTGTGAGGTATAAAAAGAGTTGTTCTTCATGTGAGAGAGGAAGTCAACTTTTTAGGGTTTGAATTTTGTAATTTATTTTCAAGTCTGTTTTAAGCTTGCATGATGTTCTAAGTTAATTAACTAGGGTGTAGAATAAACCCTTAATCTTATGATGAGTTAATTCATGTTCAATTTATGTTCTTACTGTGTATATTGTATTAGGATTATTAGCTAATTGATGAGCAAATTATCCTGTGATTGGTTGTACTGTAAGAAGACAACCAATACTAGGGGAGAATTAGTGAATTCAATTGACATAATATCCACCTGAGACCTTCAAAGGAAGGACAAGAGCATAAATAGAGTTTGTTTACCTTAGTATAGGATTAAGTGGTGAGTTCAATCACCCTAGTGCCACTCAACCAACAGTTTACAACACCTTTTGCTCAATTGCTACTTTAGATTAGAGTCACAACAACTTCTAGTCGTATCGACACTCAAAGCAAATCATATTTATGTTACTCCTTTAGAAATCAGTTTAGTGAAGCCTTAGAATCAACCTTACACACTCCATTTCTCTGTGGATCGACCTGTACTTTCCCTGCCTCCAATAGGCACTGTGCACTTGCAGTATAAGTTGTAGGCAAACACCTTTCCCATCCTACCAAGTTTTTGGCGCCGCTGCCGGGGAATTGGTAGTGTTGTTGTGTTGATTACTAGTTTGCTTTACTGGTTTCAGTTAATTTTGTATATATGTGTTTGAAGCATCTTTGTTATCTTCTGTTATTAGTGTAACTTAGTTGTAATCATCTTATTATCAACTGAGCATCTATAGCTAAGCATCTGTAAAAATTAGCATGTTGTAGAGTAAGTAATTGCATTTCATCATCCTGTAATCTATCAAGCATATTGTGTCAACCCCCCCCTTGTCAGTCCAAATAAGCATCACAGCTTTTCATTTTCCCCTGTATATATATATGCTTATTGTGTTTTTAGTCATTATTAGTGTAATTTAGTTGTTAAACATCTATCTGTGTGCATTGCATTTTAGTCTTGCATTGTTAGTATAACTTCTTTCAGTTAGGATAGTTTCTTTTTAGTATAACAGCTTTCTGTGACTTAGTGCAATCCACCTGTTTTTAAAAATTAGCATTTGGTGCATCCCAGTGCACCTTAGCTATTCCATTCTGTGCTCTATACTTCATCTTCATTATTTACCTGCATAATCCTGTATCATACCAGCATTTTTGCATATCACAGTTCAACCTGAGTCTGCTGAGCTTCTCCCTTGTGTCAGCTATTGCATGAGCTACACCTGCATTCACATACTCTGCATCTGTAATTCCAGCATTAGTGCACTTGCATTATCACTCCTTCCACTCAACTCCAGAGAACTAAACCTCTTTGTTGAAGCTAACAGGTACCTGTGCTGCAAAAGCTGGAGCATAAGCCCAAGGAGGAGAAGGAAACGGCGCAGGACAGTGAGGAATTGCCTAAACCCGATATTTATCGGTGGTATCGTTTTCTAACTCTGCTCTGTGTGATGAATATGTGTATGTGAACCATGCCTGCATGATTAACTTGAGACTTGCAAAACCCTGATCAGTCCATGAAATTGTTGGTATGCATATGAATGATTCCATGCTATCACCTTGATCCATATATCACCTTGAATCTGTTTGCACAACTGTCAAAACTAGACTTTGAATCTGTGAACCATGCTTGCATAATGCACTAGTTACCTTGCTAAGCAATCACCACTGTGATAAATCTGAAGCTTGTGCTTGTGTGACCTGAGCATAGCCTGTGAAAAGTGGAGTCAACTAAACTAGTTGCCTTTTCACTTTAACCCCTAGGCTTCAACATACTCTCTGCCTAGCTCCAGCCCCTGTATCTGTTGAGTTTGAGCAGCAACTTGGTTACCCAAGTTTGCTACAAGCCCTAGCTGACATCAACTGGGCTGGTTGATATCAACTTACTTAGTTGACACCATCAGCCCTGCACATTGCATGCTCTATTCTGTTGACAAGCTTGTGGAATCTGTTGACATACTTGCATAACCACTTGTGTTGCATACCCATCCATACTCACTTGATATCAACTGGGTTGGTTGACATCAACTGACCCTATTGAGCTTTCTGCATTGCAATTTTTGGTGCACAAATCTGTGAAAATTGGGGTCAACAGACCCTGTTGTCATCAACTAAACCTGTTGATACCCTGTCAAGTGACCCTGTTGACTTCATCTGCCCTGTACCATTGTTCATATTCCTGTGACATTCGAGTAACTTCGGCAGCTATCATTCTTTGGTTCAAGAATGAAGTGTTTGTTTCTCCATGCAACATAAGGTTTAGTCACGTAGCCCTGAGATTTTAAGTAAGCCCAACTGCTAGCTGCTGTTCTATCATTCTAACTTAACTTAAATTTCAGTGGAATTCAAAACTGGGTGCAAAACCATGATCTGTGATCTCTGAATAGCATGTTTACTTGCTGATTTTGTCGAGCCCTGTAATCTGCCATGTACCCCTGAACATAATCTGTGAAAATTAGAGCATCAACCAACCCTGTTGACACTCTGTCTCAGATCAAGTGTGCTGTGAGAGTGCTAAATTTTTATATCTGAGTAGCTTGCTGATCTGTTGTATCTACATTATGCTGAACTGTTGACTCTATGACGCTTTGAATGCCATGCAAATATTAGTGATAATCTCTGATGCTTAACCTGTGAAGACTGAGGTCAACTGAACCAGTTGACACTCTGTGGCATCCCAAATATTTTGTAAAGTGTTGAAATTATTCGTCTGCTATAGCATCTGTTGCATCTGTGCATCATTGAATAATAGTCACCTGCCACAAACACACTCCCAGCACGTGCTTCACCTTGAGTGAGCATAACCCAGTCAGCCCTGTGCACCATACACAATTTATGTTTCTCTTGTGCACTTACAGCAGCAACAAGCACTCATGTATGCTTGATTCTAAGAACTGGTGTTTTATTCGTGTGAGTTTGTGTTTCTCTGTGTTAAAATCATTGGTTGTTTGAATGCTATAAATGCTTGATATGTGCTAGGCTATGGGTGTTTCTTTTTGAGTTCAAATTGATTGCATGGTATGATAGGATTTTGGGATGGCATTAGGGATGAAGAATCATCACATAGGTCAATTAGAGAGCTTGCTTATGGGCATGCTTCACAATATGAACCCCTCACAGACCATGATGTCAATGATTTTAGGGAGTATTATGAACCTTCTCAGAGGCATGAGCTTGACTACACATACCCTAGTCATTATTCGAACATGTGTCATCAACCGCCATGGGAGGTTGAACAATGCTGTCCTCCAATGAACTCTTGCATGCAGTCAATAATGGAAAATCTCCTGCTCATAGAGCAAAACAATGCTAGATTTGAATTACAAGCACTGCATGATCATCCATATAGCAACATGTCTGAATTTCCCTTTGCTAGTGACCCGTGTGCACAACCATGTACTGAATATCCATATGAAGCGTGCATACCCACTGATGAAGACTCTCCTTCCATTGAACATCTCAACATGATATTAAAAATGAACATGATTCAACTACAAAGTGAAGAATGGAAGGAATCTCATGAAAGGATGTTTGTTGTCCCTAATAAAATAAATTTTGAAAATAGTGTTTCTATTCCTACTCATGCAACTGACACTGAATATGAACCTAATCAAGAGGTAAATGAGTGCACTAGAAATGCTACAATTTTGAATAGGGAAATGCATTTTTGTTATGATGATGATGAATATGATATGTTAGAAGAGCATGTGTATGCTGAAAATATGGTGGAACTTTTGGTTTCAGAGACATTAAGCTTCTCTACTGTGAACCTTATGAATGATGCTTCTTCTAATATTCAATCCATACATACATGTGATGCTGAATTGGGGTTTGAACAATTGTTCACTGAAAATGAGCACGCTATACAACTTGCATCTGACCTAGGGATAGATGAATTGTCTGTTGACACAGATGATTCAATGCATGTAATTGATGTGTCTAATTCTTGGCCTAGGTCACAGTGTGAAGTTTCTTGTGATCTCCCTATGCATGAAACTGAAGTTGTAGATGATGATTATGGACTAGGGCTTGTCGAAATGTTTTGTGAACATGAGCATGATACATCACTTGTAGATGACTTGGGGGATATTGATGTAAGTGATAATGGTACTCTTGATCTCACACATGTGAACAACTTAGACATGCCCAACTGCCTGCCTATGTCACAATCTGAGGGTCTTGCACCTAAACCAACTATTTTGAGAGTTCCTAATCTAGGCCTAGAACTTTATGCTTCCCAAGTCCTCTTGGACTATTTTGCATCAAAGTATAACACCTCTAAGGAGCCACAGTTGGAATGTATATCTTTACCCGTTCCTAAAAGTGTCCATTTTGAACTAGACCTAGTACATGATCTGCCTTTAAAATTGCAAGATTTTGTGTTCAAAAACACATCTGTTGACAAGTTTAGGTTTGGGGGAAAATCATTCACATATGAAATCTTACTTGCACGCTCATGTTATATTTGTGTAAGGCTATTGATGTTTCTGCATATCATCTTTTGGGTTGATCCTCAACTCTTTAGATTGTTGGTGTATGGTGAATTTTTCTTGTATATAATCCAGAGGTCTTGTTAAATCTTCTATCTTGAATCGGTTGAGTCTTCTTTTGTATATATTGTGCTAATCCAATATGATCTCAGCTGAGAATGTTGGATTCTAGCCTTGATTAATGAAGCTCTAACCTTGCTCTCCGCAACATACCCCAGGTAATCTCTTCCATTTTCCCTTATCAAGATAGTTCTCATGGAATGTGAATATTTAAATTCTTATCATCTGTTGACACATTGAGGACAATGTTTGATTTAGGTTTGGGGTGCATTTGCATATAGAGTTTTTATTCTTTTATTTCAAAAAAAAAAAAAAAAAAAATCAAAAATTTCAACAAAAAAAAAAAATCAAAAAATTCAAAAATTCAAAACTCTTTGTAAATATGTACATAAAAACCTCCAACTTTTAGAGATCTTAGAGTCACTAGCATGCTTCTAGTTATGTTTACATAGAGAGTCTGACCGAAATAACTGAATTTGGAAGTACTGGAGAACACAATCGGGTTTCTTAGTTGATTAGAGCGTTAAAGTTGGATTTAACCATGCCGTAGGGCGAATTAGGTGTTGTATAGATATTCGGTAGTAGAATTGTGATCACCCATAGTGGAGACTACCCATTTTTACATCAAGCGAGGCACCAACCTTCATTTTTTGTGACTTTCTAAAAAATCTGTTAGAGTGTGTGTCACCGTACGTCAATTCCGGGTAGGAATGGTGAGCTACCCAACTTCGCACCACTTTCAGCACTATTTTTTATCTCTTGAGTGCTAATTTCATCAATCATGAGGGTGACGTTTAAAGATGAAAACTCCTTCTTGTAGTTCGATTTGTAGTAAGCATCACTCTCTCCCTCTCAACAACATCAACAGATTCATAGAAACACATCATCGTCAGCAAGCGGAGCATCATCAGAATATTTGAAGAAAAGTTGAAATAGTCCAAGGTTTACATGCAACAAAGAAAAGAAGATAAGATGAGAATTAATGAAGTTTATGAAATCAAGACAATACATGTTCTTGTAAAAATAAAAAAAAAAAAAAAAAAATTGAGTTAGTAGTTTCATTTTTTTTTGTTATTTTCATGTAATTAAAAAAAAAATAATTATTTCAAGAATTTTTACACAAGTTCGGAAGTTGGTCATCAACAATTGAAGACCCAACCCCTCTTTGAATAGCGTTTCTAAACGAATGCTAAAAGAGTAAAACTAATTAAACCGATCGGGTGAGAACTAACTAAGTACTTTCATAAGCTTGCTAATGGTTGATTTCCTTTCTTAGAGCTCATCAGAAAAAGATTCTTTTTGTCCACAACTTTGTGGAGTCTCCGTAAATTATTTCTAAGGTTATCCTTCTCACCTTCAACGTGTGCAGGATTTCTCTTTTATTCCTACCGCACACATGAGAGACTAAAAAAGAGGTCTTTTTGAGTGCAATTATCATAAAACCCTATTGGTGAGGCGAAGTCGAGGCTTGTGATCACTCTTGAACCCGAATTCTTTCATATGGTATGGTTATTTCTCGCTCAACTCTTAAGGATGAGAATGCGTTCTTTGGTAGTTCTAACTTCGTGTTAGTAGCATGCGTAAATTCTATGTCCTCATAGCTCCTTGGATGCTTGACACTCTTTTACACTCAAGTTGGAGAAGGTTTTGTGGGTACACCTCTGTAAACCCTCACGAGACTACAACTCGTCCACTAGGGACACCTAGGGGTTTAAAGGCTTAGTGCATACGCTAAATGCATTCGAGAGACCAGCGACAGTGGTATAGTTAGGATTTCTTAATTTCTGTTTCACTTGAGGACAAGTAAAATTCAGGTTTGGGGGTATTTGATGAGTGCCAAATATTGCATATTTCTACACTTTTTTATTGGCATTTAACTCATCTTTTGTGCTCAGAAATCAGATATTATCCCAGATTCTGTATTTTCTTTGTTTTCAAGAATAAGTATTTGTACTAATTAATTTTGTGTTTTTAGGTAGTAAATAAAGTTCGGAGAAATTGAGGAGCCAAAAGAGCAGAGAATTGGAGGCAAGCGTCTATGGAGCAGAAAGCCAAAGCCCGCGCGCGCATCAGTTGCAACCCAACAAGAGGCAACCCAACTTACAAAACATGGGCTTGAGCAGTCCAAGACCCGACCCACGACCCGGATCCAAGCCCGTCTCTTCTGAGCCGTTAGATTTGATCCATTTTCATCCTACGGCCGCATCATCCCACGCATCGGTTTCCCTAGATCCAACGGTCGCTCCACCCATCTCATCACCTCTCGCTGCTCCCGTTCCACAGCAAAATCACCTATACCTTACCCATCGAACCAAACACCCATTTCTCATTTCCCTTTCTCTTTCTCCCATAGCTTTCGTGGAGAAAACCATTCTCTTCCCCCCGACCATGGCAGAGCCACCATCACCTTCACCGTCTTCGCCCGACACCACAACCACCAACAACAACATCGCCAGTAGCCGCCTGCTCCGCCACCCCTAATTCTACCCATCTCACCTTTAGCTTCTTCCATAACCTAGAAGCTAGGGTTGAGATAGCTGGAATTCTAGGGTTTTCTCCAACAGCTCTTGCATGGCTACCAGAGCCGAATTAGCAGAGGAAAGAGGTTTGGGTCTCTCTTGAATTGTCTGTTCGAGTGATTGTGAGGTATAAAAAGAGTTGTTCTTCATGTGAGAGAGGAAGTCAACTTTTTAGGGTTTGAATTTTGTAATTTATTTTCAAGTCTGTTTTAAGATTGCATGATGTTCTAAGTTAATTAACTAGGGTGTAGAATAAACCCTTAATCTTATGATGAGTTAATTCATGTTCAATTTATGTTCTTACTGTGTGTATTGTATTAGGATTATTAGCTAATTGATGAGCAAATTATCATGTGATTGGTTGTACTGTAAGAAGACAACCAATACTAGGGGAGAATTAGTGAATTCAATTGACATAATATCCACCTGAGACATTCAAGGGAAGGACAAGAGCATAAATAGAGTTTGTTTACCTTAGTATAAGATTAAGTGGTGAGTTCAATCACCCTAGTGCCACTCAACCAACAGTTACAACACCTTTTGCTCAATTGCTACTTTAGATTAGAGTCACAACAACTTCTAGTCGTATCGACACTCAAAGCAAATCATATTTATGTTACTCCTTTAGAAATCAGTTTAGTGAAGCCTTAGAATCAACCTTACACACTCCATTTCTCTGTGGATCGACCTGTACTTGCCCTGCCTCCAATAGGCACTGTGCACTTGCAGTATAAGTTGTAGGCAAACACCTTTCCCAGCCTACCAGTTTACGGATCTTTATGTAAGGGGGAGTGGTTTTCATGTTGAGATATGTATTGACTAAGGGGGAGTGATGCATATCACCATAATGTTATTGTCAAAGTTGTGATACAATTGAACTTTGATGTTGTGTAATAATACTATGACACTGTATAACAATGATTGAGAGCATTTTGTTTTCTCATTGTTATAGCTACGGATCTTCAACAACTTTGATGCTGAACTTACAACCTTTAGGATCATGGAGTACTTGGAAGTGACGAAGATTTCGAGTCGCGTTGAAGATGCCATGGAGATCAAGCATGTGGACAAGAAGTTTTTTTTTTTTTTTTTTTTTTATCTTTTTTGTAATCCATATGTATCGATAGTTTTGTCACTAAAATTGACAAAGGGGGAGATTGTTAGAGCATTGCTCGGTCAAACTCACATGTGTTGCTATCTCAAGCATGTTTGTTAATGTTAGTGATCAAAACTATAAGTCTTAATTTCTAGTCTATTTGTAGATGTCTCAGACTAGGACATATATAGTGTAGTTGAGCTTAAATCTCTCGACGTTCATCTCTTGAAGACGAAGAACTACTAAGGGGAGCTTCTCGAACTTCTTCGACAAAAGGTATGTGGAGACTTGAACTTATCTATCACTTGGAAAGTCTATTTCTACTATCTCCTATATTGAGACATAAGTAGTGTTACGATATAGTTTTCTTTATACACATTTGAGATTTCGAGCTGAGTATATCTCGCTTACATATTTCTCGAAATATGTGTTGGTAAGCTTTCGCTTCGACCAAGTTCATCTTATATCATGAGAAAATTTCCGAGTAACATCTTACATGGTTTGTGTGATACAATCATTTGGTGTAAGACTTGGAAGGTTTCAATAATGATTATTTCAATATCTTGAAAATTGCTTTGATGCTAATAGTGTGTGAAAACGGCTATTGACATTTTATAAGAATGTTTCAATGATTGAAATAAAGAGTTGATGATGTAACCATCTTTGGATATAAGCATATATAGTGTGTTCGCACATTAGTGTATAAGTCCATAAACCGGAAGCCAAGAGTATGCATATGTGTGTATACGAAATTGGTAAAGGAGATAGGTTAAGTATGCGTACATGCACGCATACTGGCAGAAGTTCTCAAACCGAGAATTTCTGCTGAGTTTGGGTTTTGTAAAACTCACAAACCAGTCACATTAAGTATCCGTATACGTACGCATACTGGCGGAAGTTTTTGAACCGAAAATTTCTGCTAAGTTTGAAAACTTTACAAACTCAAAAACCGGTTGCTTAAGTACGCATACCCGTATGCATACTTAAGCTGGTTACTTTGTCAAATCGGTCAAGTCCATGAACTTAAACATTTAAATCATAAGGAATGCAATCTTTGCAGACCGTGGCTATAATGTGCATGATTGATTCAAGTGATCAAACCGATTTGATTTCAATTGTGTTTTCTAAACAATTGAACAACTCTTAACTAGTTTCATTTGAGTCATTTGAACTAGTTATGGTTAAGATGAATAAGGTTGATATGAGAGTAATCATATGGCTAACCTCGGTTAACTATTTGTGAACCAACCTGGTGTACGCGTTTAGGTACGACTACATAAACCTAAATGAGGGTACATTTCATTTGTGTGTAACAAGCTAAGTTCGATCTAACGGTTGAAAGATATTAGCTTGGTGGAATCAGGTTTTTCATCTAACGGAGAATATTGAATGCTTTGTTGCCAAGGTAATAACTTGGATTGCAAACCCTGATTTGAAAACTATATAAAGGAGAACTATAGCAACTGGGAAACCTAATCCCCACACCTCCTGTGTGCTACTAGTTGCATAACTAGAGTCGATTCTCCTTTAACCTTAGGTTTTTTCTCGAGACCCTGTAGGTTAACGACTTGAAGACTTCATTGGGATTGTGAAGCCAGACCCAACTATTATCTTTGTAGTTGCGTGATCTGATCTTGCTGTTTCTATCGTGATTGAGTGCAATTGACATAATTGGCTCGAGATTTTATATCTCGGATAGGCAAGATAACAAAAGTAATCACAAACAAACTTCGTCTCATCGTTTGTGATTCCACAATTTCTCTAGTCGGTTAAGTTTATTATGAGGTGATTGATAATACTAGGCTGTTCTTCGGGAATATAAGTCTGGTTTATCAATTGGTTCCTGTTCACCTTGATTTATCAAAAGACAGAACAAAAACTCTTGGGTATTTCTGTGGGAGACAGATTTATTCAATCATATAGACTTTTCTGTGTGAGACAGATTTGTCTATCAAGTCTTCGACTTTGGGTCGTAGCAACTCTTAGTTGTGGGTGAGATCAACTAAGGGAATCAAGTGTATAGTATCCTGCTGGGATCAGAGACGTAAGGAGCGCAACTGTACCTTGAATCAGTGTGAGATTGATTAGGGTTCAACTACAGTCCATACCGAAGTTAGTTTCTAGTAGGCTAGTGTCTTTAGCGGCTTAATATAGTGTGGTGTTCAACTGGACTAGCCTAGGGGTGTAAATAATACCCGAAAATACTCGCCCGCCTCAGTACCAAGTAGCCCAAAGCCTGTTATGGCCCGTCGCGGGCTGCCTGTCCTGGCCTGGATTAATTTATTGGGCGGTCTCGGGCTTTGAAATTAATTATGATGCCCGGCTTTATACCCGGCCTGGTGCCCGTCCTGAAAGCCTTTTTTATGCCATCAATCATTTAGTATCCTCTTAAAAAGACTTAAAGGTTACCATTTTATAATTGCCAATTGTGTATCTCGAAAAATAAAATATATAGTTGTTTTTACTTATAATTGACCTTTTCAAAACATTAAGGGTAATATATTTTCTTATTTAGAAAGTTTATTGCACTTTAATTAATTATTTATTATAGGCTAAAATAACAAATTTGTCATTGTAATTTAAATATAAAATAATATTATCACTTATGATACGCAATGTTAGAAAGAAAAGGATACTCTATTAAAAATAAATAAATTTAATATCATCCATTTGAAAATTTAAACTTTTTTAACAAAAAGATATTTTCAAAATAGTGGCCTGTCCGGTCCGATCTGGCCTGCCCGTATAAAAAGCGGGCTTTGGGCGGATTTTGGGTAGCAAATTATCTACTTATACCCGGCCTGAATTTTTTTCCGGGCTCGCAAATATTAAGCATGGCCTTCCCGAATTTACACCCCTAGGACTAGGTCCCGGGGTTTTTCTGCATTTGCGGTTTCCTCGTTAACAAAATTCTGGTGTCTGTGTTATTTCTATTCCGCATTATATTTTGTTATATAATTGAAATATCACAGGTTGTGCGTTAAGATCAATCAATTAGAATATCCAACCTTTGGTTGTTGATTTACATTAATTGACACTTGAACATCGGTCTTTGGTACCGTTCAAGTAACTCCTCTTTTATTCAATCAGGCTCGCAGATTTCTATTTGCTGATTGCGGATTGAATTAAGAGTTAGAGATATTAAACTCTTTGATATACTTTAATCTAGATTGAGTCTGACTGTCTAGTTGATTCTCTAGAAAGTGTATTGGAGTAAGTCCTCTCAGATTGCCAAATAAATGGTTGGGTGTGGTTGTAGACCCCCACATTTTCAATTGGTATCAGAGCAGTTAAACACATTAAAGACCTCATAAGTCTGTGTTTGTAGCGATCTGAGGATGGACGATATATTCTCTGATAAACGCATCGCCAGAAATAAAAGTTATGTTTCCTTAAAGACTATTGAAGAGAAAGATTTGTCAATCTCAAATATAGAAGAACCTTGTGTTCAAAGGAAACAGACAAACATTGACAAGTGTTTTCCTGACTACCTTACCGAAGAGTCTATCTCTGAAGTTGAAAGGAATGCAGCCAAAGAGAGTAATGTGATTCTAAAACTTGTTGGAATCCAGGCTGATAATGTCAACCGGTTGAAACACAATGTCAATGTCCTTGTTGGTATGATAAGTGAGCACGACTCTTGTTTAAAGATCCTTCAAGAAGTAAATCTCAAAAAGGATGCTTTGAAAATTGAACATCTCTTAAGTAAACTCTCATTGTCTAGAAAGTGTATTGGAGTAAGTCCTCTCGGATTGCCAAACAAATTGTTGGGTGTGGTTGTAAGACCCCGCATTTTCACGCAATTTATCAATATTCAGTAATTCGTTGGATCGAGCAATACTTGCTCAGTTTCTTGAATGTTGATCCAACTATCAATATTCAACAATTCGTCGAATTGAGCAATATTTGCTCAGTTGCTCGAATATTGATCCAACTATCAATATTTAGCAATTTGTCGAATTGAGCAATATTTGCTCAGTTGCTCGAATATTGATCTAACTATCAATATTCAGTAATTCGTCGAATCGAGCAATATGAGCAATACTTGCTCAGTTGCTCGAATTTACAATATTTGCTCAGACGAGCAATATCAACATAAGAACTGTACGTCTGACATGTTCAATCCATGAATCACTAAGCATTCGTCACTCATGCTCAATTCAATAAAACTTAGACTCACTGTCTAATAAGTCAACGACTGACTAATCAAATACACGTCTGCTTTGCAGACTCCACGTTCGTGAGACATCAATCACGTCACATGGGGGATATCAGTTAGGGTTTTGGTCTGGCGGCCTACAACACGTGTGTTCATCCATGATGAGAAACATGAGTAAGTCGTGCAAGCGGTTGAGGGAGTTAGCAAAGTAGTGGGTGGACGATCAACCAAGTCTCCGCACGACATGGAACTGATTTTACCACGATCTCCCACTTTCCCACTCTTTCACTCAAGAAACCGTCACACTTAATGGGATCAAGGTGTTTTGCTATTCTGACAATATAAATAAGCCCTGAATCGATAACCGAAGATCAATCGTCTACACACAAGTCTTCTCGATCAAACTTATTTATACATATTTGTTGATGGTGGATTTTCGTTTAAGGTTAAAATTGTAAAATCCGGAAAAAATTATGCGCTGACATCTTGTAAAAGATAAATCCATTAATAAGTGTTGGATACTCCCTCACTTAATTCACCAAGAATGGAGCATGTGGCAACAATCCCATTCTGTGAATACATGAAATTCCTCCAGGTTGGAGCATGCGGCAACAATCCCATCCCGTGAATTTCTAATCGCCTTGTATTTCCAGACTCATTATCGGTGTGGCATGACGACCGAGTGTTACTCTTACAGAGTAACACGAACCTCCAAGCACTATAATGAAACCATGTACGAAATACCCGTACATGCCGACTCTCGGTGTATACTAGCCCGATTGAGCCCCTCTCGGTGTGTTATACTAGCCCGATTGAGCATCCTGACCGACCGTATCGGTCCCGATATGATCTCGATCGCAGTCATCCAACTCCATAAGCATGATTGGATGACCCCGCATCAATTCCATCACCCCCAAGCATGTATGGAATATCCACGGCCGACCCCGCATGGCCTGGTTATTGGCCTAGCTTGCCAAGAAACCGTTCATACCAAGCATTATGGACGGAAAACCCTAAATTAGGGTTTGCGACATATTACATGTGTTGCAAAGCGCCTCAACCATCCATCTTCACGTGTATAGATGGAGGGTGAAGATGTAGATTCAAAGGGCCCAGAGCATGTCAACACGATCACCGTGGGCCCGCCTACACACTTGACCAATCGGTCAAAAACCAACCATGTTTGGTCGTGACAAAATTGTCGCCCAAACAAGAGATGGCGCACGGCTTTGAAACCCAAAATTAGGGTTTTGAGCATCATGAGCGTCCATCTTCTCCTAAGACGAATGGAGGGTCACAGATTAGATTACAGTCCTGGCCATACCAAAGATGACCACCGTGGGCCCGTCTATCCCCTCACTTGATCGGCCAAGGCATATCATGCCCGAACATCCCAAAACGCACGTCCAAACTTGCGTGGTCACACCTCCCAAACCGCAAACTAATCTCGACCGCTCAACTTTGCCGGACGATTTGAGTGGTTCGTATCACGTTTTCATGGGATAATCGTGTAGGCGTGAACACCAGCCTACCATCTTCATGTCAAACCAACCGGCCAAGACCGACCAAGTTAGGTCGTCTTGGAACACGCGCCGGAAAAGAGCATGGTGCGCGGCTTTTTGCGGCATCAAAATTCCTATTTCAAAATCGATCTCAACCACTCCTCTTTGTCGGGCCAAATTGAGTGGCCTAGATCGCACCTTCATGGGATAGTGAGATATGGACGTGTACACCGGCATGCTACCTACACACACGCCCTACGGTCCTCTCCGAAATCCTTCCCATGCTTGGTTTCGACCAAGTCAAGAGTGATGCCTGCGCACCTCTTCAAAACCCTAACTTCATCAACGGTCGCAGATGAGTGTCTCAAAGATCATCTCATCCGTCCAACTTCACCAAACTTGGCTATACAGCCCTGGTCGGGACTTAATTGGTCGGTGAGGTGTCATTACCCATCACTTTACCACACCATGATGCAAGACTCATAAAACACACGATACTTCACAAGTATCGACTTCAATAACGCAGCATTCAATCAAAGATTACATGCTATCTTTCGTGGATCCACAATCCACACATTCCAGACATCAATCATGTCACAAACCGGGGGATACATACTGGGGTATTGGTCCAAGGTTTACATCACAAGAACGTGTTAGGAAGTCATGGACGGTTAGAGATGAACAGGAGAAGTGGGCAAGACTGGTCGTGTGGCACCAACGCACAACTCCATTACTCCATCACTCCACTTCCTCCACTTCCCACGAGAGACGTGAATAAGACTCAATGACTTGTATAAATAGGTTCTCCGCCCTATTTCCAAACAACGGAGAACAACGAGAGAAAAACAGAGAAAAGCAACAAGAAAACACCCAGAGCCTGCTTACACCAATCGTAAGCTTGTTCACTTTCCTGTTGCAAGTCATAAGCAAGTCTACACCTTCACAATCTCAACACCTTCTTCGCTTCCCTCCCTAAGATCAACCCCATCTCCTTCACTTTGTGACCGAAACAAGTCTGGAACGACCATTTCTTGGTTTAGGCCGGACTTGCACAGATTGATCTCTCGAATCTACAAGCACTCACCGCGCAAAGGCATTTGTTTAAGGTTTAAATTCATTCCTCATCCACACCCCAAATTACCAAATTCTCATAGAGTAGTTTTCACCCATAAACAATTGGCGACCACAAACTGGGAGGTTGATCTCTCGGTTGCACAAAATCGAATTCTCAATTTTTTCGGTTTCCATCTCCTAATGTATCCGAGTCCACAAAGTGTTCGTATATCATGGGAAGTGTAGCTAGAATGTCAAGGATGTCTTGGCAAATCAAGCCAGATCACCCCGAAGGCGGCCGAGACATTTCGCCTTTGAATGATATAGCAAAGACAATTACAAGAAGGGTCGGCATGCATCTACTCAAGCAAAGCAAGAAATGTCAATCCTTAGTCATGAGTCACACCTTTACCTGGCGGAGAGGCAAAAAGAGCGCGCAACCGCAGGAGACTCAGAAAGACGAACAACATGGTCCAAATTGACGAAGACTCGAGGCAACTCCACAGAGGAAAAGACCTGTCCGGGTACCACAACGTCTACCGGATAAAGAAATGGAGCCGCAGCTTACTGGATCCCCGCTGGAAGATTTATATCTCAAGACCCTTGTCGAAGCCCTAAGACCTGCTCAATCCGCATCGACCTTTCAACTAAGTGAAGAAATGCTCGAAGAAGGAGAGATCAATCAAGGGACACGTGAGTACGTGAGGATGGGAATGTTCAATTCGATCACTCACAGTGATATTACAACACCTCCCATCATCGTAGCCAAAGCAAATAAATCCCGGCATCTCATCAAGTGTAACACCTCCGGTAGTCACCGAGCAACAACTTCCACTCCTTCATCGTGACGAGGAGCCTGAGGGACGAGAGGAGGACCATCCCCCATTACCATTGCACTTTGATGGAGAAGCAGAAGTTCTTGCTAAGACTCAAACGGATATGGCCGCAACTCGAAAGAGGTACTCACTTTTCTTAAGATATTAACCGATCGATTTCCACAAGAGCCGTGACAGCCCTGGAGCAAAAAGGAACGCATTCAACGCACCTGAGAAGGTACTTCAGCGGCGCGGACCTCCATGGACCCGATCAAAGAAGCGACATCGTATATGAGCGGTCCTGTCATGGAGACTCCTACACCGGGACCGATCCTCACAACGATCCTCCTCAAGTCAAGTCAATAGTTTCACTATGAACCGAGGGCCTATGGATCGGAAGCGTTTTCTCTACTGGAAAGTTTATGCGAACTTTCATACCTCTCGAAGAATCAGCGCACGGAGACATTTTGCTGCAATCAACCAGAGGAAGCTCACAACCGTGCCCTACATGTCACCACACGCATCAGGGATTCAGAGTTCAAGACGGCCCTTATCGACACAGGAGCGTCTTCGAATGTGATTACTCTCAAGACTCTCGGGACATCCAAGGTTCTCCTGTGCAAGGTCGTACTAAGCCTACCACAATGACGGACTTCGAGGGAAACCAAACCAGCACATACGGGAGGAGCTCCGCTGAAAGAATCGTACAAGTTCGTTGCATCCCGCTTCCCACGTGGGCGTCAATTCAGAAGAAGACCGGCTTGCATCATTGAGAGCTAAAACCCACGATGCATCTTTGCTGACGAAGCATTCTTCTCCATCCTGTGAAGCCACGACCCACGTTCACACGAAGAGGGAACGCACTTTTGTGGCGAGTCGTGACCAGAAAGGGAAAACGGTATACCGACACTGCCATTATCAATTAGCAGGGGAGACTGCTACCCAGTCTCTCCACCCAATGGAATGCTACAACAAGAACGAACCACAAGAATAAGTGCTAGATGCTCCACAACAGATGCAAGATGGCACCAACTCCACAACTGATGAGATTGAAATCGTTGGGGAATCTCCTAGGCCTATCTCCATCACCAACCTTGAGTACGGATAAACGCACGAAGCTCGTGGAACTTCTCAAAGAGTACCAAGACATATTCGCTGAGATATGAAGAAATGTCGGATTTAGATGAAAATTGGTCACCCATCATCTACATGTCATACCCGGATCCAAGTCGGTTAAACAGCTTGTAGTTCGATCGGTGTCTGATAGACTTGAGATACTTGAACAGTGTTGCTCCAAAAACGATCCTCCTCTACCTAACATCGACATGTTAGTAGATGCAACCAGCGGACACCGGCATGTTCTCCTCCATGGATGGATGTAGCGGCTACAACCGGATAAGGATGTACGAACATGATGCAAGGAGCAGACCAAGAATATAACGATGTCCACGAGTCATATCGAGCAAGATCCGGCGAGTCACTCTATCGATAAAAGTGGTCGAACAAGATCCGGCGAGTCACTTTATCGACAAAGGTACATGTCTATCATGGGGCATATATCTCACCAACAGGGGATACAAACTTCAACCTTCTGTAAGCAGTTCCCTGAAGCAGCAAGAGGAAAACCACCGAGATACAACATCCCGTGGTCCGTCAACTCCAACTCCAGTACCACATGCACGACTCCCACAATGATGAAACAATGTCCAAGATATTCCATGTCTGGCTCGACAACAACCACTACGAACAAACCATGTAAACCACGCTTGGGGATCGAGGCTCAAGATGAAGTTCCTTCACCGTCACCAAGGAATTCTTCAACATGAGAGAGATGGTCACCAAGAAGCAATGGAATTCGCAAGGGTAAATCGAATCAAGAGGGAAACACTTCAACGCTCCCTCTAGCAGTGTTGCTTCAATGGTCTATTCAAGAGCCGCCTCAACGCTCTTTCCGGGGCCCACGTTCGCTTGTAATCCCCGCTTCAACACTCTCTCAAGGATCCACCTCAATGTTCGCACCGTGAGCCACTTTAACATCCTCTCGAGTCGTTTCAACACTCAAGCTACATCAATAATCTGCGCTCCGGTCAAGTTATCTTTGATGTACTCATTGCTCAACATACGCCTCATCCATCCTTCATGAGGACCCAACGGAGCATGAAAAACCCCGAAGTCGATAGGAGGAGGGTTATCCCGTGGTACGGATATTTTCAAGGGCGCGATGAACAACTCATCATCAATGTTCCCGCATATCTTTGAAGCTTTCAACACCTCCCCGACTTGGCACCAAAGATTATCCCCTAAGACATCTCAACAGAGTTCTTTTCTTCATTCTACAATAAAAGACAGGAGCAAGATTTGTATAAAAACGCGTGAGATGTGTAGTCACACACAGAACACACATTCACTTTGGAGTACACAAGGCTGGTATTGGGTCCAAACACCTGTTGATCAAGTCACAAGTCCGGTGTTGATCAAGTCTCAAGACCGTATTGATCAAGTCACAGTATCACTCAAGTTTCAAGTCCTGTTGATCGAGTCACAAGTCCTAGATTGCTCAAGCTTCAAGTCCGGTATTGCTCAAGCTTCAAGTCCGGTATTGATCAAGTCACAAGTCCTATTGCTTAAGTTTCAAGACCTAAGTTGGTCAAGGGCACGAGGTCAGGTATAAAGGTGACATTCAGTCCAGGCATACACGATATGGGACCCACGTTCAATCAAGCATATATGGCGGGACCATATTTATTTGCACAACACGGTTCTCTTATGTCATGGGAATCATGTTCACGAAATTCAAGCCCACGTTCGATCAAACAAAAGCAGAGCCCCACAAACGAAGCAGCGCAGCAGTCCGTCGATTAGTCACAACCCCACGATCGAGCGAAGCAAAGCGCAATAGCCCCTCGACCTAATCGGGCATAACAAAGTCGATCCGGCAAGACCGACATTCAAACGGAGCAAGCACGGAGTGGGCCTCGACCGAAGCGCACATAGCAAGGTCGACATCAAGGTGCAAGACCGACATCATACTAGGGGAATGCTCTCTTAGATGCCTTTTGAACGTGACATACTCCAAGGACAGGGATGACCCGTCTCTCCCGGTAACATCTAACTTTGTCTCATAAAGTTTTATCTTTAATCTGTCACCATCTTATGCCTACCCCACAATAGTGTAACCATTGTGTGCTAGGCAGGGACTTAATGTTGATGGTGGATTTTCGTTTAAGGTTAAAATTGTAAAATCCTAAAAATTATGCGCCGACATCTTGTAAAAGATAAAGCCATTAATAAGTGTTGATACTCCCTCACTTAATTCACCAAGAATGGAGCATGTGGCAACAATCCCATTCTCAGTGAATACATGAAATTCCTCCAGGTTGGAGCATGCGGCAACAATCCCATCCTCGTGAATTTCTAATCAGCCTTGTATTTCCAAAGTACTCATTATCGGTGTGGCATGACGACCGAGTGTTACTCTTACAGAGTAACACGAACCTCCAAGCACTATAATGAAACCATGTACGAAATACCCGTACAGCCGACTCTCGGTGTGTTATACTAGCCCGATTGAGCCCCTCTCGGTGTGTTATACTAGCCCGATTGAGCATCCGGACCGACAGTATCAGTGGGATATGATCCGATCGCATCATCCAACTCCATAAGCATGATTGGATGACCCCGCATCAATTCCATCACCCCCAAGAAGGTATGGAATACCCACTACCGACCCCGCATGGTCGGTCATTGGCCTAGCTTGCCAAGAAACCGTTCATACTAAGCATTATGGACGGAAAACCCTAAATTAGGGTTTGCGACATATTACATGTGTTGCAAAGCGGCCTCAACCATCCATCTTCGCAGTATAGATGGATGGTGTTGATGTAGATTCAAAGGGCCCAGAGCATGTCAACACGATCACCGTGGGTCCGCCTACACACTTTACCAATCGGTTAAAACCAACCATGTTTGGTCGTGACAAAATTGTCGCCCAAACAAGAGATGGCGCACGACTTTGAAACCCAAAATTAGGGTTTTGAGCATCATGAGCGTCCATCTTCTCCAAGCACGAATGGAGGGTCACAGATTAGATTAAAGGTGTCCCACATACCAAAGATGACCACCGTGGGCCCGTCTATCCCCTCACTTGATCGGCCAAGGCATATCATGCCCGAACATCCCAAAACGCACGTCCAAACTTGCGTGGTCACACCTCCCAAACCGCAAACTAATCTCGACCGCCTCAACTTCGCCGGACGATTTGAGTGGTTCGAATCACGTTTTCATGGGATAATCGGGTGTAGGCGTGAACACCACCTACCATCTTCATGTCAAACCAACCGCCAAGACCGACCAAGTTAGGTCATCTTGGAACACGCGCTCTAAAAGAGCATGGTGCGCGTGCTTTTGCGGCATCAAAATTCCTATTTCAAAATCGATCTCAACCACTCCTCTTTGTCGGTCAAATTGAGTGGCCTAGATCGCACCTTCATGGGATAGTGAGATATGGACGTGTACACCGCATGCTACCTACACGCACGCCCTGGTCGGTCCTCTCCGAAATCCTTCCCATGCTTGGTTTCACCAAGTCAAGAGTGATGCTCGCGCACCTCTTCAAAACCCTAACTTCATCAACGGTGCAGATGAGTGTCTCAAATATCATCTCATCCGTCCAACTTCACCACTTTTGGCTATACAAATACCGGTCGAGTTAATTGGTCAGTGAGGTGTCATTACCCATCACTTTACCACACCATGATGCAAGACTGATAAAACACACGATACTTCATAAGTATCGACTTCCCCGAATAACGCAGCTTATTCAATCAAAGATTACATGCTATCTTTCGTGGATCCACAATACACACATTCCAGACATCAATCATGTCACAAACTGGGGGATACATACTGGGGTATTGGTCTCAAGCGGTTTACACGGCGTGCGGCGCAACGCGCCATCACAAGAACGTGTTAGAAGTCATGGACGGTTAGAGATGAACATGAGAAGTGGGCAAGACCGGTCGTGTGGCACCAACGCACAACTCCACTACTCCATCACTCCACTTCCTCCACTTCCCACGAGAGACGTGAATAAGACTCAATGACTTGTATAAATAGGTTCTCCGCCCTATTTCCAAACAACGGAGAACAACTGGAGAAAAACAGAGAAAAGCAACAAGAAAACACCCAGAGCCTGCTTAAACCAATCGTAAGCTTGTTCACTTTCTTGTTGCAAGTCATAAGCAAGTCTACACCTTCACAATCTCAACACCTTCTTCGCTTCCCTCCCTAAGATCAACCCCATCTCCTTCACTTTGTGACCGAAACAAGTCTGGAACGGCCATTTCTTGGTTTAGGCCGGACTTGCACAGGTTGATCTCTCGAATCTACAAGCACTCACCGCGCAGTGCATTTGTTTAAGGTTTAAATTCATTCCTCATCCACACCCCAAACTACCAAATTCTGCAGGAGTAGTTTTCACCCATAAACAATATTTGGAGAAACCTTCAACACATCCACAATCCTTGATCACCATTGATCCCACAATTCTCAGTTTCCCTCCTACAGATCAACCTATCTCCCTCTTTGTGACCGAATTGACTCTGGAACGACCATTGACTTGGTTTAGGACGGAGTCCTACAGATTGATCTCTCGAACTCAAAGCACTCACGTGTAGTGCATCTGTGTGAGGTTAAGCAGTTTGCTCGGTTGAGGAGTCTCGCCCGAACCGTAGTCTCTTCACTTCCCTAAAAAAACCAGCAAATCGTTTTCCCCATCTACAAGCCATCTTTTAGATCTCAACTCATTATGCCAATTATAGCGTCATCATGGGCCATAACAGTGCCCTTATAGGCCACTATGTCATTCGCTATTCTACCGCAATGAACAAGCCATTCAAAGGCCACGCGATAATTTAGCATTCCAATATCTCACGTAAAGATTATGGCATGAGATATTTCTCTCCATCTTAGCTGTGGCATAAAGTACAGACATGATATGCCACTTTTACGTCATTGGCATGCCATGCTAAATTATAACATCTTAACTAGCCACTAACGTGTAAAGCCATCCTCTTGCGCTTCAACAGGGCATGAATGCGCCATGGTTGGCTTTGGCCAAGATATTTTTCACCATAATTCCATGCCTGCAAGTCATATAGCATATCAACGACTATGATTTATCCTAAACAAGATGAGATTCATAGCTCATCTAAAACACTTAAGAAACATCAAAATATGTCATATGAGGGGATTCTTCATGGGGTATTGGTCCAGTGGTCTCACAACATGCAAACGTGGCAACACCCCATGTGAAAAGTTAAAGTAATATAGCGGTTACAACAGTTGAAGAGATAATGGGTGCAGTATAAAGCGGTTTTCCAGAAACTTCCCTGATTTATCTCACCTCATACCCATCGTCTCCATATTCTCCATCTCTCCATAATGCCTCGACCTCCACTACTTACGAGAAAGGAACTGTGTATTCCAAACTACTATAAATAGGTTATTTAGCCTATTCAGAAAACAAAACAAGCTTTCATACCTAAAAGCTCTGTTATTCTTCATAGTTTTCAATACCCCAAAACACACAATTTAATACCATTGCCATTTTCTCAAAAACTTTTTTTGCTTCCCTCCCTTAACCCATCTTCCTCTCCTCGTGACCGAAGCAAGACGGAACGACTACTATCGTAGTTTAGGCTTGTCCTGTTCGATTTTGATTTTCGAACCTAAAAGGAAAGTACCACAGCGGTGCATTTGTTTTGCTTAGAAGTAATTTTTAGGTACTAACATGCTTTAGTCGACATTTTAATTAGAACTTTACAAATAAAAAGAAAAAAAATACGTACCCAGTGAACTAAAATCGCGTTATAAATTCGTGACATTAGCAAAACATGATAGCTGAGATAAAAGTTTACTGAAGAAACTAAAATGAACTAAAACGCATTCTAAAATTCAAACCGGATGAATTAACTTGGATAAAAGGCTGGTGTATATCGATTATCATATTCAGTTTGATTATATTTAGCAAACAGTGGGGTTTAGATTTCATATGTATACTACACCTTACTTCTTTGCAACATTTTTGAATTTTTGATACAACCCTCGACTCTTAAAGAAGGCTGAACAGCTGAGAAATTTCGAGGATACTTTTTACATATCGACAAAAATAACCAGATACAATTTAGTTCATTAAGCAAATTTAGAGTTGTTCATGGTGGTTTTTAGTTCAAGGGCGAAAATCGTAAACCCTGTATTTAATGCGTTGTCATCCTGCAAAGGAACATAAGCCATTTAAAAGCAATGAGTGCTTAAGCCTCTTCGCTCACATATGTATTGAGAAGTTCAATATATTTGTATATATGAAATTTACTCGTAATGGTGCGTGCAACAACAATCCCAAAATATTCTGAATTTTATCTTCCACCAAAGATTATTCACTAATGCATGACTTGCCTAGTATTTTCCTACGCTACGTTCCCAGCCGAACTCTTAATATTGACATGACATGACGATTAAATGTTCACTCTCAGCAGTGTAGCATGAATCTCCCGAAGTGTCAATATTGAGATCTGCATGGAAGTACTCACACAGTCGCATCACTCTCGACAAAGAGACCAACGTGTTTACACACCTTTCAATTAAAAGTTAGCGTGATCGAACGCGTTTAAATTCCTTAATGGAAATCCAGACTGTCCATATCAGTCTTAAGAAACGACCACGACCACATGATTTGGCCACACAATTTAATAGGTCTAGCCTACTCCTAACAGACTAGGCGATCGTCACGATAAACACCCCGGCCGAGTAGCATCCCCCGCCTGGCCGAAACTCCTTAGCTCATCCGCTGCACACTCAAACGCTGGCCGAACATGGATGTTCACGCTATTAAAAAGAAGGCTCAAATGAACTAGAACGACTATGAAGGTCTTAGAAGCATCACATCACCCAACTTAGTCGGCCCAAGTTGGACGGCGTAGATCGTGTTTTGGGCGATCAAAGAGGCGCCGTTGTGTTCACCGACAACTCACCCTCATCTTTAGTCGATCTAACCTCACCCGATAATCCTTAGGCGCATCAAAACGATTGCCAAAAGTAGGATGATCGCGTTGTTGAAAAATAGCTCAAAAGAGCTAAGACCGCCAAAACGGTCTCAAAACATCACGACCGCCCAACTTAGCTAGCCTAGTTGGACGACTTAGATTTTCCTTCGAATAATTAAAGAAGTGCTAACGTGTTCACCATCGACCCAACTCCATACTTGGTCGATCGAATCTCTCATAACAAGACTAGAGCACATTAAATATCCGACCCAAAGTAGGGAGAAAGCGCCGTTTGAAAACCCTAAAAAATACTTTGCGGCAACGCACTACTGTCGCAAATCGATCGTGACCACTCATCTTCGCCAAACAAATCGAGTGGCTTAGATCTAATTTCGGATGGCCCAAGAGATGTCACAGGCACACCACGGCTCATCTTTGCACATGACCGATCGTCTGTTCAAATCAGCCCGGTAGACGCTTTGATTCGACTCAACTAAAATAGGGATGGCCGCACGGCTTCCAAACCCTAAATACGACAACGGCAATATACAATCGCAAAATCATCTCGTCCATCCAACTTCGCAAGCCTAGTTGGATAGTGTAGATTTGTTTTCGAAATCTAACAAAGTAGCAGTGTGATCACCTACCATCTCTTCCCCACAGGGAGCGATCGACCAAGTGATAGCTCGCCCATAGGGTCCTCAAACTAACACCCAAAGAGGGCCGGTCGTGCTGCTATTAAGACGTTTGATTCGTGACTGATTCGATCGAGCTCAAAAACAACGTTGCTTCTTGCACATTGATTATTTTCAGCTGCTTATTCGAAAGCAATACTTCACATACATCGATTATAAGCAATGCTTTATAAATATATGTTTTACAAATAAATTTTTATTTGACCTAAAAGCACTATGTGCTGCTTTCAGCAACGAGTCCCACGACTCGACTCACTTACTCGAGACATCAAACATGTCACAAACCGGGGATGCTCACTGGGTATTGGTCTCATGGTTTACAAGTGCGGTGTGCAACGCGCCATTACGAAAGTATCGGGAAAGACAGACGTTAACAATAAATGAGAGTAGTGGGCTAACATGTGATCGACTCTTCCTCATAACGAAACACGATGATCACCACCTTCCGCACAAACCCACTTCTCCACTACTTAACTTCGTCCACTTCCTATGAGATCAGGTTGCGCTCAATGACTGGTAGGAATAGGTTTTCAATCTATTTTCGAACAAAAAGAAAAAGGGACACAAGTGTTATCAACACAAGTAGCCAGAAATCATTTTTCTGATACAAGTCATAAAACAACCACACCTTCATAATTTCAACATCCTGATCTCAAACACCTTCTTCTCTTTCCTCCCTAATATCATCCCTTCTCCTTCACCTTGTGACCGAATCAACTGGAATGCCATTTCTTGGTTTAGGCAAGAGTCTTACGATTGATCTCTCAAATCTAAAAGTACTCCCATGCAAGCAAAGCATTTGTTTAGGGTTTGGAATTCGTTTCATCAACACACCCAACTTTACCAAAAACAACAATCGCTTTTACCCTCAAATAATTGGCGACACGAATGGGAGATTAATCTCTCGGTTAAAAGATCAATTTTCAAATTTCATTCCAATCTTTCTCAAATTCAAGATGGTGGATCTTAGGTCTGGATCAGCGATAAATCCCGATGTTACTGGCGCTGACAACACCCCCGGTGTCAACATTCCTGCCGGTGACACCACTATACCGCCTACCAGCACGATTAACGCATCTCGTGGCACTATATCCTCAACCACCAACACCAGCGGCACAGGAAACATTCCCTTAGGCGTGACACCTCCAATTACCATAGCCAGAGCCGCTGCCGCCACCCACAATGTTTCTTCAAGAGTAACACCCCCGGTCATTACTAGAGCTGCTGCCACTTCCCATCTGGACGAGAGAATGCAGGAGCCAGAGGAGGCCAACCCTTTATTACCATCGAAGATTTGATGGAAAGACAAGAAGTTCTCGCTAAGGCTCAGACGGACATGGCTACAACTCAGAAAGAGGTACTCACTTTCCTCGAGACTTTAACAGAACGACTACCACACGAGACGCGTCATACCTTGGAACCAATAAGGAGTACTTTCAACACTTTTGGCGCAAGCACTTCAACATGGCATGCATTCACAGATGAGGAAGTTCTTGTTTCTCCCGAAAGGCCAAGAGAAAGGGATCATCCGTCCAACTTTATCAAACGTGAGGATCTGGAGCGCCTCCTCCAAAATCGAAGCAAGGAAAACCCGGTGGACATGCACCAACATCAATCTCCGTATCCTCTTAATGTGCAAAGAGTTCCTCTTCCGAGAGGATACTCCTCTCCTCAATTTTCTCTTTATGACGGAACTGGCAATGCTCGTGAACACATCTCTCGTTTTCTGGAGTCATTAGAAGAGCACGAATACAATCATGTCCTCCGCCTGAAAGAGTTCTCAAAGTCACTTACCGGGAGAGCGTACGCCTGGTACAACAACATTACACCAAACCGCATAGCCAATTGGATTCAAGCACTATGATCCAAATGTGGTGAACATCAATTATTGTGAGTTGTGCATTAATGACATGGCACCCTGCCTATCGCTTTACTTGAGAACCCGCGCCTGGACATTCTCCAACTTCATGAAGCTGCTAAGCGGTTGGCTACAACATCACCATCCTTGCTGGAAGGAATCAGGCCCGCCAGGAATGAAGATACACGTGAGATTCGAGGAAACAGACGTCTCATCAACAAACAATACAACACTCAACCCACTGTAAGCATGGTGAGCGTAGGGGGAAAGAGAAAATCTCCAGTTGCAGAACAACAACTCAAACGTGCAGTTGCAACGATCGCCGGCCCCATCCCGGGAAAGGCCGCGCTTAAGACTCCGCACAACAACAAGAAACCGGAGATGTGCTCCAAACTTCCTCGTTCCCGATCGATGAAGTAATTGAACTCCTGGAGGTATGGATTCAAGATGATGCCATCAAACTACCTCCTATCGGTCGCCCACCAACTCAGGAACAAATGGCAAATCCTAAATATTGTCGTTACCACAGATGCAGGGAACTTCAATTAGGCACCGAGGAGTTCGAGAGACCCTATTCCCATCCGGAGTTGCATAGTTCCCTGGGACTCGTACACGAAACCGTACGTGCACCATGATGGAGCATTTATGCAAACAACAATAAAAAGTAGTTTCCGCGCATAGGGAATCAAGGAAAAGTCGCTTCACCAAAAAATAAAGAAGGGAGAATAACCGCATGCGTGATTTATTAAAGCCCGTCAATATTCATGGTTGTGGCCGACCAAGGTTCGTGCTCAGAAATGCCGCTCTCCTTCCTTTCAAGATCCATGGACGTAGCCACCACTCGTCACTACCAAGATTTGTGCCTGTAGTCATCACTCGTCCTTGTCAAGGATCGTGATCACAGCCACCCAAGCTCCATCAGCAATAGGGTGATATCCTCATCATGGTAAACCCATCACCGCACAAGATAAATCACGTAAACCACACTTGGGGACTAAGGCTCAAAGATGAAATTCCTTCGCCGTCAGTCAAGGACTTCTTTAACACAAGAGAAACGGTCAATAAAGAAGCATGTAATTTGCAAGGGAAAATCAAACTGAAGGTTGGTCGAATCCTTAACCATTGTTGTTATCTCCCCTATTTCAATCACCATTGCCGCGTTGCATGCGTTGAGATGTTACAAGAGAAACAATATTCTTTCCCATGAGGAAAAACACGACTTGCCGGGTTTCAAAGACTATTTGTGTGTCGTCTTCCTATCTGCCATATCATATCGCCTCAGAAGAACGAGAAGACCTCATTTTTCGAAATCAAGGGTTAAGGGCGCCCTCACTGGAGTTCTCTCCTGAAGCTGCTTCAACGCTCTCTCTAGAAGAAGCCGCTTCAACGCTCTCTCCTCCTCGCCGCTTCAACGCTCTCTCTCTCTCCCGAAGCCACTTCAACGCCCTCTACCGAAGCCGCCTCAACGCTCTCTCCATAAGAAGCCGCTTAACGCACGCTTCTCTCCTCGGCCGCCAACGCACGCTTCCCTCAGTTCGCTCAACTCTCTCTCCAAGAAGTCGCTTCAACGCCTATCTCCCGAAGCCGCTTCAACACTTTCTCCCGGCCGCTTCGCCGCTCTTTCGAGGCCTAAGCCGCTTCAACACCTTACCAACAAATGCAATGGAAGTACGTCTTTTCAAGAGAAAATGAGCTCGGATAATTACACTGGGACCGCCAAAGACAGATGCCTTCTCACGTCCCTCAACCGGTTTATTTCTAATATCGCATCATCATCATTGAAGCTTTACGAGCCGCAGAAATTCTCAACATGAAGACGTACATGTGCATCAAAGACTCCAAAAGTATAAATCGAGATGTTTTCACGTATCCAGCCACGCCATCGAACTGGTAATCGGGACTGCCATCGCATCCCATTCCATACAACCATCCAAGATTCGAAGACGGTTCAAAAGATATCGCTTTGAAACGAAGTCCTTAAAGATTCGCGCACAACGTTCATCCTTCTACCTACCTAGCTTCGCACACGCCACAAATCTTCAAGAAGCGTGTAGTTCCAAAGGGGAATATCAAACAAAAAAATGGGAGAGCTCGATTGCAAAATCATGTACACGGCTTTACTCTAACCCACGGGGAGCGCTACGCCTAAGGTTTCAAGGTATTGCGAGATCTTTCTAAGAATTTGGATTTCTTAGTCGGGAGATTTCATTCATTCATCCTGGAAACATAGAATCATAAAAACAGCATGAATGAGGGATTATTATTTGATCAAGCCTTGGCTCCAACCACATGAAACAAATACTACTAAGAAGTGCCATCAACGCCAGTACCAATGGCGCATTCACTAGAGTCCTCTCCTAAGCCGCTTTCAACATCCTCTCCGAAAGCCGCTTCAACATCCTCTCGAGACGCCTTCAATATCCTCTCGAGCCGCTTCAATATATTTTTCAGAAATTACTTCAGCAGCCTTTTAAGGATATTCCTCATGATAGGGATCGTCCACATCAGAGTCGAGGATTATGACGTCGTCATGAAAAGGGTATTCATGTTTATCCAAGAGTTCATGTTATGCTCCACCCTCCTTCATTTTAGCCGGGCAGCAAACCTTTCAGCCCTAGCACTTGTTAGCTGAGATGCTTCATCGCGCCTACACTTTTCCTCCATGCTAACCGAAGCTTGGACACACTCTCGAACGATACTCGTATGTACAAGGGACTTGGAATGCGGTTTGAGATCCCAACCAACAAAAGTATGCCTAATCTACATGGGCCAACCGACATCATGCTAGGGAACGCTTACCTGGACGCCTCTTGAACGTGACATGTTCCAAGGACAAAGCCGACCCATCACTCCCCGGTAACATCTAACTTTGTCTAATAAGTTTTACCTTTATTTGTCACCATCTAGTGCTTACCCGCAACAATGTCACTGCTACGTACTAAGCGGGGGACTTAATGTTGATGGTGGTTTTTAGTTCAAGGGCTAAAATCGTAAACCCCATTTAATGCGTTGTCATCCTGCAAAGGAACAAAAGCCATTTAAAAGCAATGAGTGCTTAAGCCTCTTCGCTCACATATGTATCGAAAGCAATTCAATATATCTCGTATAGATGAAATTTACTCGAGAATGGTGCGTGCAACAACAATCCCAAAATATTTCGTGAATTTTATCTTCCACTAGCATTATTCACTAATGCATGACTTGCCTAGTATTTTCCTACACTATGTTCCCATCCAACTCTCAATATTGACATGACATGACGATTAAATGTTCACTCTCGAGCAGAGTAGCATGAATCTCTAGAAGTGTCGTGTTGAGATTTGCATGAAAGTACTCACACAGATGCACCACTCTCTCGACAAAGAGACCAACGTGTTTATACACCTTTCAATTAAAAGTTAGCGCGATCGAACGCGTTTAAATTCCGTAGGGAAATCCAGACCATCCATATCGGTCTTAAGAAACGACCACGGCCACATGATTTGGCCACACAATTTAATAGGTCTAACCTACTCCTAACATGACTAGGCGATCGTCACGATAACACCGACGGCCCAAAGCATCCTACGGCCGAAACTCCTTAGCTCATCCGTTGACACACTCAAACGCCGGCCCCAACATGGACGTTCACGCTATTAAAAAGAAGGTTCAAACGAACTAGACCGACCATGACGGTCTTAGAAGCATCACATCCGTCCAACTTAGCCAGCCAAGTTGACGGCGAGATCGTGTTTTGGGCGATCAAAGAGGTGCCGTTGTGTTCACCGACAACTCACCTTCATCTTTAGTTGATCGAACCTCACCCGACAATCCGCAGGCGCATCAAAACGATTGCCCAAAGTAGGATGATCACGCTGTTGAAAAGTAGCTCAAAAGAGCTAAGACCTACCAAAACGGTCTCAAAACATCACGAACGCCCAACTTAGATAGCCTAGTTGGACGACTTAGATTTTCCTTCGAATAATTAAGAAGTGCTAACGTGTTCACCATCGACCCAAATCCACACTTGGTCGATCGACTCGCTCATAACAAGACTAGAGCACATCAAATCTCCGTCCCAAAGTAGGGAGAACGCGCTTTTGAAAACCCTAAAAATGCTTTGCGGCAACGCACTATCAAGTCGCAAATCGATCGTGACCACTCATCTTCGCCAACCGAATCGAGTGGCTTAGATCTAATTTCGATGACCCAAGAGATGTCACGTGCACACCAACGGCTCATCATTGCACATGACCGATCACAACTGTTCAAATCGGCGCCCATCGCTGATTCGACTAGCTAAAACGGGATGGCCGCACGGCTTCAAACCCTAAATACGACAACGACAATATAAAACTCGCAAATCATCTCGTCCATCCAACTTCGCCACTTAGTTGGATAGTGTAGATTTGTTTTCGTAAATCTAACAAAGTAGCAAATGTGATCACCTGTACCATCTCTTCCCCCACGAAGAGCGATCGACCAAGTGATAGCTCGCCCATAGGGTCCTCAAACGAACACCCAAAGACGGCCGGCGTGCTCGCTATTAAGACGCTTAATTCGTGGATCGATTCGATCGAGCTCAAAAATAACGATGCTTCTTGCACATCGATTATTTTCAGCTGCTTATTCGAAAGCAATGTTTCACATACATCGATTATAAGCAATGCTTTATAAATATCTGTTTTACAAATAAATTATTATTTGACCTAAAAAGCACTACGTGTCGCCAAAGAACGAAAGTCCCACGACTCTACCCACTTACTCGAGACATCAAACATGTCACAAACTCTGGGATGCTCACTAGGGTACTGGTCTCAAGCGATTTACGCGTGCGGTAATGCGCCTATTACGAGAAAGTGTCGAAAGACGGACGATTAACAAGAAATGAGAGTAATGGGCGAACGTGTGATCGCCTTCCTCATAACGGAAACACGATGATCACCACCTTACGCACAAACCCACTTCTCTACTACTTAACTTCCTCCACTTCCTATGAGATCGGGGCGCTCAATGACCGGTAGGAATATGTTTTCAATCTATTTTCTAACAAAAAGAAAAAGGGACACAAGTGTATCAATACAAGTGACGTAAAACCATTTTTCGATACAAGTCATAAAATAGCCACACCTTCATAATTTCAACATCCCGATCTCAAACACCTTCTTCGCTTCCTCCATAAGATCGACCCTTCTCCTTCACCTTGTGGACCGAATTGAATCGAACGACCATTTCTTGGTTTAGGCCGAGTCTTGGCTGATTGATCTCTCGAATCTAAAAGTACTCCGTGCGAATTGCATTTGTTTAGGGTTTGTATTCGTTTCTCATCAACACACCCAACTTTACCAAAAACAAAAACAGAGAATCGGTTTACCCTCAAACAAGAGTACAAGACTGGAAAATTCATGTCACAATGTAAATTTTGGTAACCATATTTTAATAAATAACGTCGTTTGATTTAAGGTCTAGGTTTTGGGTCATTGCATCTCATGCCATTACGACACAAGTCATACCCTAGTATCCACTAAAATCGCACGACAATGTTTCATAAGATAAAATGGTAGATACTTTGAGTAAATAGGATAAGTCAGTCTTTCACATACCTCTTTTGTTGATAAAGTTCTCGAAAATATCTTCGCTTGTTCTTGATCTTTGAGGTTTATACCTTGATTAACATATATCCCACACATAATCAAGAAACTAAATACATAGATTGTGTTGATGTCGTATTTACGGTTCAAAACATAAGCATTATACTTCGTAATTCAATATATTTCCTTGATACTTTGATCATAATGATATGAGAAAGTCTAATCACTAGAGTATTATTATACATACTGACTTCGCATGTTGCGTTTTTCAATATAATACTCATACGACTTGAAAGATCTATTAGAATGGAAACAAGTCAAGTCAAGATTACTAACCTCAAGTGGAAGGATGATGTCTTTGTTGTATTCGTTACTTCTTCACTTTCTTCAGGTCTTCAGAGTAATGCTTGTAAGTCTCAACATTCCTAGACTTTCTAGTCTAACCTAAACGAAGTTGACTCTAGTAACTAATGAAGCGACTTTAGATGAGTTTTGATACTAAAATATGACAAACAAACTTGACATACCAACGCTTGATGGGTTCAACCGATCTATGCTCTAACAATACGATTGGTGATGAATGGTTCTAAAGAAAGTTAAATAAGCATAATAATTCAAATAACATTTAGCAACCATGAAGGATTTCCTTAATCATCTCTTTACTATAGTCTTTTAATTTTAGTTCAATAATCAAACAATTCCCCTTTGTCCTTCAGTTTATTTTAGATCCGCTTAATCTAATAATATCTCAAGTACACGGCTTTTTGTATGAACGTTTCTTACTACCGCTATATTACTAGTCAATTAGTGGGAAATATCTTAATTAACTTGTTGCACTTACTACACTCATCATACTTTTTTTCTTCTTTTTTATTTGTTTGGATTCATATTTTGATTATTTACAATATGACGAGAGAAATTCTTATATTGAATCTAGTTCTATTTAGCCATTGATTCGTATTCATTTGTAATATACTCCACTTCCTTATTCATTTTATGTAGTAATAAACTCTTTTCTTATTCTTTGGTTTAATCCACTTCAAAACACTTGAAGAACTTAAAAAAAACAAAAAAACAAAAAAAAAACAAAGCATAATGATATGAAAACTAACAAGATTCCAAGGAGTTAGAGAATCAAAGTAGTGCAAATAACGCACCTATCACCAACTAATACATGCGGTTTGAAATGTAATTTAACTTCCACCAGCCATTATTAAGGCGTGATGGAGTTGTGATAGGTTTTAAAAGTGAGATAAATGAGACACATATTAGTTTTGATAAAGATTTGTGGTGAATGTTAATCATAGATGGATGAGGCACATAT